>VDFB02104992.1:0-40116 GCA_007258455.2 Sequoia sempervirens | reverse complement strand
GCCATGCGTAATCAATCATTGCTCTGCCATCTATTGTCGCTTGGTCTAAACTTGGCTTAGGATGAAAGCTATCTTCGCCATTATTCCGCAAG
Organism: Sequoia sempervirens; assembly: GCA_007258455.2. Taxonomy (NCBI): domain Eukaryota; kingdom Viridiplantae; phylum Streptophyta; class Pinopsida; order Cupressales; family Cupressaceae; genus Sequoia; species Sequoia sempervirens. The sequence goes on along the minus strand of VDFB02104992.1, from coordinate 40,024 downwards.
TCACCATCACATCCCACTCTACCTGTCCTAGTGGATGAACGATTGACATCAAGTCCTGACGACTATTTGTCCAGTAACTCAACAGCATCCTATCCGTATCCCTTGCAAATGGCTAAGTCTTAAACCTAACTGGGGGCACAATGTTTATCATGCGACTGCAGTGGATGACACGTGAGATCAAAAACATCACAAAATGTCCTGAAAAAAGACAAAAACATCACAAAATGTCCTGAAAAAAGACAAAAACATCATAAAATGTCCTGAAAAAAAGACAAAAACATCGCAAAATGTCCTGAAAAAAGACAAAAAAATCATAAAACGTCCTGAAGAAAACCAAACAAAACAGTCGACCACGCAAGGCACACAAGTGCACTGTCATCTCTAGTCCAAGTCAATCAAGTCAATAAGTCCATGTCATTGTCCGAACTACGTTGTCTCTGCGCATTTGCTACGTAGGCAAGACTCATACTTGAGTCCCCGAGACATTAGGTCAGTCCTATTAGGTTGTCAAAATAAATCATGGCGTAATCTTTGTTCATCAAGACAACGTCATTGGTCGTGTCGAACTACGAGGTCTCTGAGTGCATGACGTAGGCAAGGCCATCTATCGATGAGCCCCCGAGGCCGCACTAGGTCAGTCCATTAGGGTTCATGACACTAAAATGGCACACACGTCAAAAATATTCAATCAATTTTCAGATAGGAAAACGCCTGAAACAAAGTAAAGCAATCCTTTACTCAACATGACACTCGCATCATGACAACATCGGCATCTAATCAAACACAAGTCAACCTCAGTCAAACATAAGTCAAAGCAAGTCAAATCATTATAACCGGTCAAACTGTCAAATTTTGGTTAGTCTTCAGATGAGTCCTTCTGAAAGATAACCCCGGTCATTTACGCCTTAGGATGTGTCCTTCCTAGGCGTCGTCATCGCCATTTCGGCCTTTCGAGCGATCCTCTTGACATCTAAGGATCACTCTTCCTGACATTAGCATTCTTCAGATGAGTCCTTCTGAAGAACCAACCCTGTCCTTTATGCTTTAGGATGTGTCCTTCCTAAGCATCGTCATTATTTTGAGGGATCCCTTACGACCATTAGGGATCAAATCCTCCCGACATTCGGCATCATTCAGGATGTGTCCTTCCTGAATTCACCAAGTCTCGACATTTTCAAGGTCATCAAAACTTTAAACAATCAGACATCTTGACATCGTCAAACATGACAATGGCTACCCAGATGCACTTGACAAACACTTGGCAACTGTCTTTTCATCTCTTATCATGTTATTAGTTTTTCAGCGAGATCCCACTAAGCAGGATTTAGAGAAGCAGCGATGTAGCATGACAATTGACACGCATGACTACTAGCTTCTCAATGAGATCCTAATCTTGGGATTTAGAAAAGCAACGACATATCATGATAGAGACTTTATTTTTGTAATTTGGCAATCATGTCACTAGTTTCTCAAGGATGTCCTGGAAACAGGATTTAGAGAAGCAACGACGTTTCATGATCTGTCATTTGTCTTTTTCTTCTTGTGGTTGATGATGACAACAAGACGGGGGCAAGCACGCTCATAGTATGAGTCATACTCATCCTTGTCTGTGACTGTTTTGTCTTGGGTAATGGTACGGCCTTGCACACCTGGATCTACGTCATATCTTGGTGTTTGTTGACCATTACAACAAGTTTGCCCAATGATGATTAAAGAGCAACGAATATTAAAAGTCCTATAGTAAGGTTTTGAAGGATTTGTATCTTCTCATAGGTCTCATATCTTCTCCTCTTTGGTCTGGTCATCTTCTCTCGTCAGTCCCACCATCTTCTCTCGTCCATCCTGCGATGATATCCTGTGTCATTCAAAAACAAACGCAAGTGCATACATGATATATCCATTGCATTAGGTCCATACATACATATCCATGGCATTAAATAGTATCATACATGGCATTACATCATATACATAATCACAAACATGGCATTAACATAATCATCATCATTGCATCTTTTACATAAAGGTATCATGCACATCATTAACATAAGCATATGAATAGTGCATCATCATGGCATCAACAAACAAATCACCACATAGACATCATAATACATAAATGGCATCATAAATTAAGCATCATATATCACACACACATAATGCATAGAACATCACATAACACATATAGGTCGCATCAAAACTGCATCATCATATAAATCTCATCTCAAAAATATGCAATGTCACAGGATAGAGTCAATGGATATCCCAAAAATGGAGCTCGCAGGCTCAACAGTAAACATAATGTGTCCAAATACAAATATGCCCCTAGGATAGGCTCTCATCATCCCCTCGGGGTGAAGAATGTGGCGGTGGCCGAGGCCCTGTCACTGGCTCTGAAACAATGGAAGGTCCTGTAGTGCCCTGTGGCTGTGAGGAGGAGGGAACTGCGAATGAGGGCATCATCTCAACAAAGAGTAAACACCTATGAGGTCACCGGACTCAAAGCTGTGAGATCTATCAACGGGTGGCTGACCCCTCGGTGACCGACCGGTCCGGAATCCAATGGAACCCTCGATCGTTCAATGATGCACTCCGGCGGCGCTCGCGGGAGTGATGCGGATTCGCCAGGGTCTGGCTGTGTGTCCCGTGGGAAGTCGGTTCTCTGGCCAATCAGCTTCGTGGCTCCCCGGGTACCACCGCCACCACCCGACCGTGTCCACCGCCTCGCCCCGCCTCGTGATCGAGATTGTGGTAGGATCTCACGCTTCCGTGGCACCGCCGGCCATATAAAAGTCCCCGTGAATTTCGACCTAGCCTCGCTCTCACCCCGCCAACTCGCAGCCATGTCCCCTATGGGTCTCGAATATAGGTCAAGAAATCCCTCGCGTGCACCATCGTCGCTGCTGCACCTTTTGCTCTGAGCTCTCAAGATTTACAAGGTGAATAGTGAAAATGAATTGAGTTTTACCCCTTTGACCATCTATTTATAGGGTGAAACTGACATTTCTTAACTGCAGTTAATACTGGAGGCTCATTTCCGCGCCTTTGACCTCTCCGTAAGTTGCTTTAAGCATGTCAGAATTTGAAACCGACTGCGCCGCTATTTTTCTGACCACCAAATTAATTTATCGGGACCTTTTGCAAATTTTTCTGGCGCCGACCCAAAATTTGAAAATTTCCCGAGGGGGCAAGAATACTCCGTACCTTCACTGGGGCATACTTTGACTTAATTTTCTTTGTCACAATACGACAAGCGAGATTATGACAAAGAGGGGCAAAATGTAGACACCTAAAAATGACCTAGGCCTGCAAGCTTCATTTTTACCACTTTCGTCCTAGCATAATTAAGATATTTAATTATGTCCTTGGTCCACATTCGACTATTGATTAAATAATTCATAATTATTTAATTAATTCATGTCATTTGTTCCTCCTTGATTATTAAATAAATAAATATTATTTATTTATTTAATACATCACTAATTATCTAAAGTCTTCCTTTGATTAAATAAATTTCATAATTTATTTAATTTCCCTTTACCATTTATGTCTTCTTGATTAATTAAATAAATTTTATTTATTTAATTACGTCACTAATTAAGTCCCCTTCTTCTAAAAAATTAAATAAATCCTTATTTATTTAATTCTGTCCATTTTCCACTATAATTAAATAATTCATTTAATTATTTAATTAATCATTAGCTTTTTCTCCCATTGAAATTAAATAAATTTGATTTATTTAATTTGGCCATTCTCTTGAATTTTGAATTAAAATCATTATTTAATTTCAAAATAATTCTTTTATCACATTCCTCCATAATTAAATAATATCTTTATTATTTAATTACTTGCTAGTTGTCTGGAGTAAATAAATCTTATTATTTAATTTCCCCAGCAACCTCTTTGTCCGTGCCAGCCTTATCTTCCAATTTAATTCTTGACTTTTGATTTCTCATTTAATTTCGACCGTTGATTGAATTATTTCATAATTCAATCTCCACCCTTCATTCTTACCTGTTGCCCTAATTTTGACCTAACCCTAATGCACACAACAATATTCAATCTTAAGCATTGATCTTAGGGTTCCTGTCATCTTTTCATCCTGGCCACACATTCAAAATTGCAATTTTTATAAAAGGGCAATTTTGACCTCATATCTACATCTACATCTCTCAGCTCTCTTGACTTCTTGCACTCTTAGTCTCTCATGTTTAGATTTCAATTTATGCTACTAGTCTTATAGTCATAGTCATTAACAGTCATAGTCATTTTAGCTCATTGTAGGGACATTTTATTTTCTGCAAATCCTTCAACACTTGCATAGGGCTTAGTCATTTGTCATAGTTGCTCATACAAATCTGAGGGCATTTTTATTTACTGCAAGCTAGGAGGTGTAACAGAGGTTAATCATGGAAGGTGGAGACATAGGGTAACACTATCCCTTTTGTCTTCACATCTCTTCCTTTGTACTTTGTTATTTTCATAGGAATTTTGATTGTTATTGTGCTAACCCACTTAATAATAAAATTTTAGGATTTTCCCTTGATTACACCCTTCTATGCATGTATTTGAACTCCTTAGAAAGAAATTTTGGTTCCCTTATTTAGTGAAATTAAGCACTACAATCAAGGGAGGTTGAATATTGTAATTGAGTAGTTGTAGAAGGAATAATTTTCATTTGCAAAATGTATGGTCATTTTAATTCTCCCTCTACAAGCTATAGCATCATGCCTAGGACACCACCTTGTCTTCATAGGAAGGTGTTTGAAAATGAAAGATACAACCCTTTAGATTTTGGTAAAATCCAAGGTTACCCACATTCTGTCCCAAGAGGAATTAATGAGCATTTGCCTAAGTTTAGAGATGATTTTGAAGAATCAGCATCAACAAATGTGCAGTATTTCATTGATTTGATGGAAGATTGTCAGATTGAAGAAGAAGATGTTATCATGAAATTTTTTGTAAGAACTTTAGAAGGTATGGCTGAAGGTTGGTTTACTTGCTTACCAATGCATTCCATAGATTCATGGAATGAGCTCAGAACATGTTTCCTTGATACTTTTAAAGATGAGTCTCTAGTGACTAATGAATGCTTGTCTGAAGATAGAAGTTTGCATACTCAAGAAGAATTTGAAGAGGAAATTGCAAACAAGGTTGAGTCTGAATCATGTATTGATGCACTGTGTGATATAGAAAGATTGGAGGATGAATCTATCTATGATTTTCATGATAGATTTATGAAATTTATGCTTGCTATACCAGAATTAGAAAGACCTAATGAATCATTTTGCATTGATTTGTTTTGTGAAAATTATAAGCCAAGTCTGCGTACCATGTCAGTTCACTTGAAGCCCCCTAGCCTTGGATTTTTATATCAATGGCTTTCAATAATTGAGGAAATGATAGATAAATGTGGAAGTCCTCTCTTAGCTCAATTATGTGATGGTACTTTTTCAAGATTTAGTCCAACGGAGGCAAATGGTATAGTAGAAGACAAGAATGATAGTGCACTATGCAGTGATAAGGATGTTATTTCTGAACAACCTACAGAAGAAATATGTCCAAATAAATATTGCAGCCATGATGGTCATGAAGAGATAAATGAAACATGTGAAGTGTCTTCCATTTGCTTTGAAAATATAGAAATAGGAAGCAGATTTTCTATAGCAAATGAAGGCTGCAATGATGCAAGTGAATCTGATTCTCCTTCAAATTATGAATTAGCTGATCGTGATGATGATAATGTGCATAAAGACAAGCAGTTACTTGATTGCAATGATGCAATGTATGATGATCGTGAAAGTGAGCATGCTGATGCAAACTCATAGATATGTTTTGATGAGTTTGAAGCAGCAAATGACTATGAGGATTGTGCATCTAATGAGCCAAGTTTTGAAAAATTTGATGTGGATTTAAACAAGTCTTTGTTTGTTGACTTGAATGAGCCTAGCCATGAGTTTTTTTCATGTGGATGTAGAGGTTGACTTCGATGAGAAATCATATTATCTTTCTGAACCAGAATTGCTTGTTGCTGAGCAAGCTTGTGATATTGAAAAGGTTGATACCTTATGTTTAGAAGATGACAGTATGACTACAGATGATGATGAGTCAGAAATCTCTAATGACTCTCAATACTAGCATGATGAAGGGAAAGTACAAAGTGTGCTAATGCATGAGTGTATCTCTTTGCATACACTTGAAGATAGTTTGCATGATGAGCCAGATCTTCTGGAAAGTTCTTGTGATGGTATAAATTTTGATGTGCAAACCAATGATCAGATTGAGCATAACAATTCCAGCCATGTAGCAGATTGTGAGTGTTATTTTTGTCAGTTGGAAGCAGTTTTCATAGAATGTGGTAATGTGCAGAACATCGGAGCAAGTTGTTTGCAGCTTGAGAATGATGTAAATGATGAATGTGATCAGTTTTTTCCACGTAATATAATCAACATTTTGAAAGTGTCCCTAACTTTCAAATGTACGAGGATTATGAACATGATGATGTTGTATATGATGGCCTATTGAGAGGTACCAACATGTTAAATCTGGCAGATGGTTGTGACCAGGCTATGCTTTCATATGGTCTTGATCCCCATTTTCCCATGTTGACACTTGTTGCAAACTCGGAGAATTAAGAGAGTGGCAATGATCAGACCTATTTGATGTGGTTTCCAACTGATGACAACGTTAGATAGAGAGCAAGTTTTCACTTGCATGAAAGCAACCTAATACTTGTGTTTGCAAGGGTGCAGTCACATATGTTGTTGTGGTTTAACAGAGGCAAGCACAAATTGAGCGAGATCAGTTCTTTTTGAAAAAAATTGTTTGACAGAGGTAAATATTGATTTCACTTTTTCATTTGGTGACCTGGTGTCACTAGATGAAGTTGAAAAATAAAGTTGAATAAAAGAGAAGTTTCAGGACATTTGATGACTCAGCTTTTGGTCTACTTCCCCAGAGATCTGGAATCTTGCTATGCCCACAGGGGGCATACATCCCCAGTTGGAGCCATTGTTGGCACTCTCAAATTTTGCAAATTTGAGATGCCTATCTCAAAATTTTGCCTCTGCACTTTCAAAAGTGCACCTGATGGATCTACCTAAATGACCTACTTTGGAGGGTCATATTTTGGAGCCCGTTGATTTCCAAGAAAAATCCCTTTGCGAACACACTCATGTGTCCTATGTGAACCTGCATGTTAGTTTTCAGCTTCTCATGATGATTTTTATTAGGGTTTCAAAAAGTGAAGTTGGAGGGTTTTGTCACTTTTCAGCTATTTGCAAGCACTCAGTTTTGTAAAATGGCCTCTCGTTTGAACTTGGATTTTGTAACTAGTTGACCGTCATGTCAGAATGATTGTTGTTTTACATTCTCTATACCAAAATGAGCTCACATGTCAGTTTTCAGACCCTCACAAGTTGATTTTCTATTTTTAGTAGATCAAAACCAAATGGAATTTCTTCAGTTTTAGACTGAAACCTTTCTGAGGCTAACTTTGAGCGTTAGTAATTTTTGATGGGTGATGTTTCAAGCTAATCCCTTCTGCACACATGTTCTCTACACCAAAGTGATCTATTGTGTCCAGTGGTAGCTTCCCAAGAGTTGATTTAATATTTTAGAAATGAGGTAATCTCTTGAGTTTTAACTGGTTTTGAACAGCTGTATTTGCAGAAAGGTCCGAGAGGGAAACTTTTCCAGTTAATAACTTTTGCCTCATGATTTATTCCTCTGATTTTTCTTTTGCATTGTATTCTCAGGAGGAATGGCTACGTGCCTGCAAGTTTTTATGTCTTCACGAGGTCATTTGCCTTGTTTTCAGAGCCAATTCTAGAGCTTACTTGGCTTGTTTTGCTCATTTTCCAAATGTGCTAGAAAACATATTCTAATTGCAACCCAATTCGTTTTTCAACTTCAAATGCATTCAAAAAACTGTGTCTGATCAATTCAAGGTAAAATTTGTTTGAAAACGAATTTTTTTTAGTTGGGCCCACCTAGGGACTCGGCAATCTTTACATGGTTATGAGGTTGGAATGTTTTCTTTTAATCAAACAATTGACAAGATGCCTGAAGGTGTGTAAATTTCTTGACAAAGTGTTACAATAAAATGTGATACAAGATGTGGAAGCATTGAGAGGAAACCAACCCTTTGCCTATATAGCTATCATAAGACAAACTTTATGTGGATGAGAAGCATTTGTGAATCAAAAATGCTTGTTTCCATGCATGAATCTGATTATAGGGATAAAAAACATAATGACACAAGAATGTTATATTTGATCTATGTATCTATACATATATTCTGAAGGGTCTCTCAACTATTCCAAGGTTGTCATAATTTGATGAATGTGAATGTGATCAAATGTAAAGCAAAGGTCAACAAGTTTCATTGTAAAAACTAAACAAAGAAGTATATTTCGGTCAATGCAATGGTTTTATAAAATTCAATTCAATCTGGGATCCATTAAGACAATCAAATTGAAAGTAAGGGATGTTGGATCAGGATGTGAAAACCCTTCAAAGCATGGAGAAGGTACGCGGGCTTATCTGACAGAACAACCTCCAAAAATGTGACAGCCATTGAACAAATTGAAAAAGGCCTAATACACAACATTTGTGGATATTAGCACCTAGTTGTGTGGTGAAGTGATCTAAAGAACATGGCAGTGTGATTTAAGATTGTTGGGGAACCACAATGTAAAGTCTTTACATAGATATACAAGTAGCCACGCACCCTTGGAGGGGGTCATTTGGAGTTTGTAAGAGGAACACAGGTATTACCCTTCTATTGCAATGGGAGTCCCATGAATGCAACCAGCGCTTGAGGTGCAGATGAATAGGGTACGCACAGCCAACAATGCCTTAATGAATGGGAACATTGGAGTAGGGCAATGACTATAGGGGTGTGAACATTTACCAAATACAAAGAATGGAGAAAGATGCACCCAACTTAATGCAAAAATGAATTTGTTGGATATGTTTCAACATGTGGACACCCTGTATCAAGCTTTCAAACAGAGTAGAATAGAACACTTCTAGAAAGACATAAAAGACAAGGTCCTGCTATTGAAAAGGATCTAAAATCAGCAAATGGAGTAAGGTAGTTTCAGACATTTCTGTAGGGTATGCATTGTTCCACCAAACGGGTATGTTGAAAATGCTTTGTAACCAAGATTTCCAGTGCACCAGATGAAAGAAAGCACAAATGGGAAAAATAAACTCAATGTTTTGAAGATGCTAGGGAAACTTTTAAGCAAATGCAGAGTGGCCAAGGTGCGGCCATCAAGATGAAAAACGTTTAAAGCTCCAAGCAAATGCAATTAGCAGGGAAATATAGGAGATGCAAAGTAAAAGAAGAGCCCTAGGCACGAAAAAGGAGATTAGGCATAATGTTAAGGCTCTGGGAAAGCCCAAGCATATTAAAATGGAACGCCCCCACTAGCATTCACAAATAGATTGTGAAAAGACTTTAAGGATTTTCAAACAAATAAAAAGGGGAGACTTCCACAAAGACACGCAACAGTGTATGCTCAAAATGGAGTTTCAAAGACTTTAGAAACTTTCAATCACATGCAGTTGCAGATGCGCGCATGAAATAGGAAATAGACATCCATCTAATGGCAACAGTCCAAAAATGAAGGATATGAATGCCGCCATTGAAGCACGGTGGAGCTCGAGCAAACCAAAACAAAGGATTAGGGCAACGAAAATGGAGAAATAAGATCCATCGGCAGATTATCAAAGAGTGAAAATGCAACAATATCTCCTCCATTGTCCACTAGCCCGCAAGATGAAGGTTCTCACTTTTTATTGATTGCGGGATTACGGGTTTGTGACGCGTGGCAGATGTGGGGCCTGATATTTTAATGATTTAAATGCTCTTTTGTTTGCTCGTGAAAATATTTTTGAAAGCTTTAAGGAGAAAATGATGTGGGCCCAGCATGGATGAATGCAGGGGAAAGTTTTTAAAAGGCCTTTCATTTCATTTAAAATAAAACATTTCCAAAGTTTTCCCGATAAAGTTGAAGGCATAATATTTTAAAAGGATAAAGTTCTCCGTGGGAAAATTTAAATGGTGGGTCCCATGAAGATTTTAAAGCTTTTATTTTACTTAATGAATAAAGTTTTAAATATGTAGTGAAGCTGATAATGGGGCACGGGTAAATTTTAATTTGCCCAGGTTATAAAGTGAATTGAATTTAACATTCACTTTGTGATTAAATCTCATGTGTTGGAGAATATTTCAGATGAAATAAATGATACGACTAAGGTGTTTTTGACTTGATAAATATTTCATTTTGAAATATTTAAGGCAAGGTTTTTCAATGTGAAAAATATTCCCAGCTGGGGAATAAATGTAAACAGGATGCAAGACATTTTTTGTTGGACAATAAAGTGAAGAATAAAATCCAAATATTAGAGTTAAATACTTTAATATATGAGAGCAAATATTGTGTAGCAAAGGCAGAAAAGAGCTAAAACAAAACTTTTCACGGGCACAAGGAGTATTTTCCAGCTACGGGTAAACTTGAGAATTCCATCATGTGGGCATTTTTTCTGTTGAAGAGCAACTAATAGCAAAGGCAGATAAAGAGGAAAATTCAGTTACAGAGAGATGAGAGAGGTTTTGAGCAGCTTGTTGATTGACGGTGGATTGAGTTTCCAGATGGCATCTACGGATCAGACTAATCTTAGGGCTACTTTTGTTTCTCTTTTATTCTTTTCTTCTCTCATTGTAAAAAAAAGGAGGCTGGGGATTCCAATTTCTAAAAGCTCTGCAAGTCAGATAGAAGCTCTGGGTAGAATTGTAGAGCTGGGAGGAATGTAACTGAGTCATTAAATCTGAAAGTGTATGTTATGAATTGTGTTCTCATGTTTATATTTAGCTGATAATTATCTCCATTTCTAAGATGTATTACTCTTTTTGATTCAATAATAAGATTATCTGAGCCTTTTCATGCACATTTGCTGCATTAGAGTTATATATGTTGTTGCCTTCTATTATGAGAATAATGTAATTGCTTTAATGAAGCACAAGGTGCATTTATTATTGCCTTTTGTTCATAGGATAGTGTAATTGCTTCATCATATGTGACAGGAATACTATGTTTCAGGTGGATTTATAAGAAGAGTTATCATATAAAGCTTCAGTGATCTGGTTGTCATAATGTGATAACATTTGTAAGGATCTTCATAACATTTTCAACACTGTAGGATGAATGCTTGTTATATGACTCCATAGCCCATTTTCTGGCACTGGTCAAGTATTATACTTATGTTGTTTTCAGCTGGGTCCCCAATCATCAAAATTCAAAACCATTTTAAATCACTGTGTGTTATAGTGTTGTGGTTATCTCATGCTCCAAGTAGCTGATATTACTAATGAACAACCAATTCTATTCAGTATTATCCTATTATGTTGAGTAATTAAATGAGATTATCTGTTGAGCAATATTTTGTTATGTATTTGTTTCAATTTGTTGATATTGCTAAAGGGATCACCCTCCCGGGTCTTGCAGAGCCCGAAGTGTAGGAGGTTATTATTAAAGTCCTCGTCAGTTGGTCCAGGTCCTCTGAGCTGCCCTTGATTGGATTTGGCAATTCCATAGGTAGATTAGGAGACAAACCTGGTTTACAAGAAAAAACACCAACATATTGTTTGTGAAAGGTGGAGGGTTCCCTTGGTTTAACATTCCTTTCAATATGGGAGAATGGGGTGGAGGAATGTATGTTTGAGGTCCTGATTGATTTGGCATAGAAAAGGGAGTTGTTGGAAATGCTGATGTTGTCAAATTTTTCAAGGGAAATGACACACTAGGACCTTGAGTCCATTGATTAGAAAGATTCCCTTGTCCTATGTTTTGAGGATTTCCTTGTGCAAAAGATGTAAACAAAGGATTTGTGATCAAGGTACTCCAGGATTGATAGAACTTGTATCCAAGGGATTTTTTTGAGGTGGATTGATGGTGGGTGATGTGATAATGGTAGATGGAATGGATGAACCCATTGGAGGGTTGGATAAAGATGTCCCTATTTGCGTTGAGGGATATAGCATTGACATGCCCTAATGTGTTGTTTTAAGATACTTGGTCTTTACTACTCTGTGTGATCATAGGCATACTTGTGGTACTCATAGTTACGGATGAAGAAGGTTGTCCCCTAAATGTCGAAGTGGTGGTGGAATAGTGAATTTCAAGTGGAGTGTGTAGATGTTTTGAATCTTTGAGAATGGGAGGAGCACCAAAGGTAGGTGTCACAATGGTGGTGGGAGGTGGAGGATTTGTTTCAAGAGTACCCATAAGTGTACTATTTTCAAATGGTGAAATGTGACCAAAATCTTTAGCAAGGCTGGCTACAAGACTAAGTATGTAAGTTTTATTTAGCCCTTGTGATGGAGTTGTGAAATCTTGTGTTAATTTTTTTGCTACAAATGTTGGGAAGATAGGAGCTACACTATCAAAGGATTGATGTTCCAAAAGTTCTTCCCTAGTGAGCTCAAATGGGTTGTTCGTGATGTCTTTGATTTCATATGGTCCTGAAGGAGATGATGTTTGTTGTGGTAGTGTAACATGACTTCTAGGATCGAATTCTAAAGGATTTGGATCACTTGAGGTAAATGTAACTTTGTCTTTCTCCATGATTCTCTTGTGTTGTGATCTTGTCTTTACCATAAATTTGGTGTCATCTATGGGAGAGTTGTGTTGAGTTTTGTAATGTTTGAACTCTCTAGTTGACTCAAACCTAGGTAAAAGGGACACTCTAAGTCTTTTGGGAGCAATGATGATAATGGGAGATGAAAATATGGGTGATGTGGGAAGTGATCTTTGCAAGCGTTTTGGGACAACACTTTTTAATTGAGTTTGATGTTTTGATGTTGGGATAAAGGATGTTGAACTTAGATATCTTTGGGGTAGACTTGTGACCTTCAAGATAAACTAGTTCAAAGATGATAACTATCTTAACTAAGTGCATGGAAAAGGATACATTTCACATACAAAGGAGCTAAGGTAGCAAGTTGGTTTGATGTTTAAGTCCCAAAGTGTTGGTGTATTTGATTTTTTGCAAAGATAGATGAAGTGAAGGATGGAATTTGATGAAGGGGTGAGTGAAATGTTTGACCCAATGTTGACCTAAAGTGAACCTTTTGTTTTGACAAGACCAAGGTAGTTAGAATGATGCTAGACCTCTAAAATGCTCAAATACTAGAAAATGAGAGGATGGATAGGAATGTTCAAACATGTTTAGGCTCTCCTAGCTCGGGCATAAAATTTTATTAAGAAAGCGTAACGGTTACGGTAAAATATTGAGGCCCACTTTTGACTATACTTCAAATGTCCTATGATTCCTATGTCTGAAGTGGACTACAGGGGATTTTCCCCTACAGATTTTGATTGTTTGATGAATCATTTAGAGGAGTTGAGTATCATGAAAAATACCAGGATTTTGACTCCAAAAGAATGCATACAATTCTAGACTATACCTTAAAGTGTGTCTATAAAATTTTTCTACCAATTTGTTTATGTTTTTGTGAATTCCTCGAAGGTGTTTCTTAAGAGCTTTTGGAGTTAGATGCCTAAGTCTAAAATGAGGACCTGTAGAATTTGGCTTAGGAATCCTAATTTTTCATGAGATCATGTGGAAACAGTTTAAGTGTATGGAAGAAAGGAAGATATTTATTGCTACGCAGGTGGTGGTATTAAGGGTCTTCCAGCCTCAATATCGGTATGTTCCTCTTCTTTGTCTAGAATGGTTGTTTCATTTTTCAACTCTATGTTTGTTTCCTTGTTTTCAAAAGTGAAGGTTCTCAAGTTGCTAATGATATCTGTGTGTTCACCCTTTATGAGTTCAAAGTTTGGCTAAATTATAGCACCTAGAAGATCAAGTTGTTCAACACGAGCAATCAGTCTCTAAATAGGGGAGAGGGACCCATAGTGGAGCGAGGTCCAATAATGGGGATAGAAGTAGTCCTTAGTGGGTCCCATAGTGAATCACCTTAATATTCAATTGCAAAACACTTTTTATCCATAAAATACACAAACTGACAAATCATGTGATGCCACATCAGCGTGCCAATAAAACATGACTTAGTGCACCACTATCGGTCTCACTTTTTTTGGGGGCCTTTTTTGGATACCTAAACAAAAATCATGTTGATGTGGTATCATATTGATGATGTGGCCCTAAAACAAAATATAGAAGCACATGAGTTGTCAAATAAACTATTGTACAAAATTGGGAGTGATTTGAAATTTCCACATAGGATTTTGAGAAAGGTGAAGTTATGGTTCTCCACTATGGGCCTCTCTCCCATAACCATGTGGGGTTCATTTGTCAATTTATCTTTGCTTAAGTGAATTTATTTTACCACAAACACTTGTCTTTGATTATGCTTCCAAACTAGATGTTTATGTCAAGAACATCATAACTTTCACAATGTCTATTTTGTGAAAATCATGAGACTAAAGCCATAATTTCCTATGTTTTCTTTGGTAAATATGGGTTTGAGATTAATGTCAAGATATTTAGAAATTGCTAAGGATAAATCCTTAGGACAAGCAGTAATATCAAGGCTAACTCAAGAAGTCCATATTTAAGCCAAAGTGTTTGAAATTTGGATAGTGAATGTTTATTTTTGGATTGTTTTGAAATCAAGCAAAGTGTTAAACTGACTCACAAGCATTACAACCCTAGGATAGAAATGGCTATATTTGTTGAATTCCCACTTGGATTTCTCCAGCTGTGCTTATTCAGAGGGGATGATTAGGGGCTTGACCACACTGGCTCCCCTCCATGACACTCACTTCTATGGGTCAGCCAAGCTTCGAGTTCTCATGAATCTCCCATGAAAAAATCTTCATCTCTACTAAGAAATGCAAGTATGTGGGATGATTTCAGAGGTCCGACCTCCTAACACTAACAAATATTAGGGATTTTTGGCTTCTACACAAAGGTTCATAATAAGGGCATCCAGTTTAGGGGGTGTAATGATAAAATCCTTGTGAGAGGTCTTCCAACCCTTAGAACAAGGGCTTTATGCATCATAAAGATACTAGGGGAGAGCTATCATTTACTGCTTCCCATTGTTTACGATTTTCATCATAACCACAAATTTATATAGCAGTTTGGAAGAGCTTGGCTTATGCTCGTTATTGCTTGGGTCGTTCCCTTGGGGTGAGTACTTTTTTCCACTAAGGCAGACCCTCTAAATGTGAACAATAGTGAGTAAGTACATCCATAGTTTGATCATTTTTTCTTGCATGCACAAAGAGAGAACACACGCTATGCCTTTTCTCACACTAGCATGGTCGTTCAATTTTAAACCCAAATTGAAAGATGTGGGTGACTTTGCAAATTGTTAGAGAATGTTTCTGTTTCTCAAGATCGCCAAACAACATAAGAGAATTGCATATGTATTCACCAACAAAATGGAAAATCACAAAACAAAGCAAATAGTTGTCAATTTTATCCTTCAAAGCAATAATGAGTTAATTTTATGCAACAATTGAACTTGATGAATTTTCCTTGTTCAATTTTATGCCCAATTGAAAGATGTGATGTGAGGGTTCAATTTTATCCAACTTTGAATGCTCATTTTCAACCTAATTGAAAACTAGTGCATTGCCTAAAACTGAAAGTAAAAAAAACATGAAATTGGGTTATAATTGCCCCAAAGCATTGAACGCTTGTTACAATTATAGAATGTTTAAGATAGAAGAGAGTGTCTTCAATTTTGCTACATGCCTTTAAACCCTACAAAACCCTGTTAGTCTAGTTCAATGAAAACACAGTCAAACATTCATCAGGGATCAGATAAACCAAAGAAATTAAGTTACATGTTGAAAAACAAACATTAATTTTCTTACCCTAATTGAGCATTTTTGAACACAATGGTGTCACATTTTGAGATTTGGGCATCACTCTAGTGAAAACGAACGTCGCTCTATAGCAAGACCAGTGAGCATGATTGTGTCTCTATTTTCATGGGCGTCGCTGCTAATGAATGTGGCGTTGTTTGGAATTTGAAAGCATCGTTCTAGTGAGTTTGAGTGTCGTTTTCATTTCATGATATCTTCAAATTAAATACACGTCGCTATATTTAAATTGGTGTCGGCCAATTAAAAATGTGTTGCTATTTCAAACTGCCTAGGCATCGCTATATGGCAACACTATTCAAATGGCATCGATGTTTATGGTTTGAGCATCACTGCAACCTGCAAAACAACATAAACATGGATTTTGAGCTAAAAAATAGTTAAATGATCAGTTTTCCCTCCTTCTAGCGCCAAAATGTGATGTGAAAATACCAGTACGGGCCAAATTATGCTTGATTCATGAAGAATTGAAGCATAACGGATCCACCAATACTCGAATCTCAACAAGATCAATCAAGCAAATTTGAAACTAAACATTTTATCAATTTACCTAACATACTAAACTATGAAAGCTTTCAAAACATCTATTCTACTCCATCTAAAACTTATCTTGTTGTGGAATTGGTGTCGTGTACTGATGTAGAATGATGACCCTTTCCCAATCTTGTGATTAGTGAGTTTTTTTTAGTCAATTCTATGGAAGAGAATCGATGAAACCATGGTGTTTTTAGTATATGAAAACCTAAATTATGCTAAAATTAACATGATGCAAGCTAAGTTACCATGATTTTATACTACAAATGATCTAATTATGCTATTGCTAAGCTAATCTAAGCTAAACTTATGCTAAAAGATGAAAACCCTAATTTATTTACAAACTAAGATGGATGCATGGAAGCCATAGATGGATGCATAGAAGCCATTAGTGGATGCTCTAAGCTATTATGCAATGAAAATAAATTGAAACAAGCTAAATAGTGAGTGAAATATGAGTAAGTGTGCAAGTAAATTCAATAGCTCATAAGTTTGCAATAGAAGATGGATCCATTTGTCTCCAAATAGTGATTTATTTATAGGAGAACAAATGAGGAATGGATGGTTGAGATCAAAAATATTAATCAATGGTTCAAGATGAGGGGGATGAGAGACATGGATCATGGATTCTCATCAATGGATGAGAATGCATGATGAAAGTTAATCAAAGGCTCACACTTGCCTCAAACAAACACACTTTTGATCTACTCACACAAGTCAAAAGTAACTTGCTTAAGAGGTTGAAGGTTTAGCTTGTTGAAGAAGCTAGGTGAGTTGATTGGAGGAGAAATAATATTCCTTAGAATATTCCTTTTGGATGAGGAAAAAGGTATTTTACAAATTAAAACAAAGTTTTAAAATTGTGCAAAAAGGGGATAAATATTCCCTTTGCTTAGAGGAACATTAGTTTAATTGCTAATTAAATAAGGTTTAATTTATGCAATTAGGGAATTAGAAGAATTAAAAGATATTTATTAAATTATATGATTTAATAAATAGGAGAGGGGTGAAATCATATTTAATTAAATAACTTAAGCTTATTTAATTAAATAAGATGACTTAGGAGATTAAATTAATATTTTTGATTTATTTAATTTAATGAAATGAAGTGTTAGTTTGAAAAGAGATGAATTAGCCTAATTAAATTAATTAGGCCAAATAGATGAAAATGATGTAATTAATTAATTAGCTAGGCTAATTAAATTAATTGAGCGAAAAGAGGATGGATTAAAGAGGAAATGATGTTAGTAAATCTAATTTAAATTTATGATATTGATTGGGATATTTTTTAGTGTCTACATTAGGCTCGGGAAATTTTTAGAAACCTGACCCTTGGCCTTTAACCTACAACTAAAAACTAAGGTAGATTCAAGAAAAATGTCCAACTTTGGCAATATAGCTGATGGACTTTTCTACAAAATTAATCTATTAAATTAAAAAGCATTATAGATCATGATGTCTAGTTTTCAAATATATATATTTTTTCAAGATTTGATTATTTTTTATCTGTTAATTAATTTATAAGAAAACTGGTCCATAAACTTGAAATATCAAGCCTTTTTTTTAAAAAAAAAAATCTATTAATTAAATGACATCAATATTTAGACAATTCTCTACACAATGAAAAAAAATTAGTTTAGGTCCAATTATGTTGTTTGTATAGGTTGATTTTTAAAAACAACAATTAGAGCTAATAAAAATTCAATAAAAAAAATTACAAAAAAGATCCTCATTAATCTTCGGGTTGTTACATATCTTTCCCCAAAAGGAATTAGAAAAATATTTTTATTTAGGTCAAAAAGTGGTTTCTGTACACATGCATGGTATGGTAAAAAAATTACTTTTAAAAAGTGGTTTTTATACATGCCTATTAAAATTTAATTTGTATCATCTAGGTATTGAAATAAATTACATATTTGTATACTAGATTTAAAATACTAAATTTCATATTATTGATTTTTTTTAGTTTCAATGTGTAAATGCTTAAAAATTTTAGTCTAAGCGTGACAAATTCTGAAAAAGAACAAAAACACTTCCACTCTTGAGCTTTTTGTGGACCCAACTTTTTGCACCAGCCCTCTTGCACCTTATGAATTAGACCAATATAATGTTATGTAGTATTCCCTTGAACTCTATGATGTTAACAAAAAGTGTGTTCATTGTATCCCTTAGGAAACCATATATATGGATCCTATGGTCTAGTGAGAAAAAGAGAAATCATATTATCACCCATCAAAGTTTGAATTGTGCTTTCTCTAAAGGTTCATTTAACTATATATATATATAAAGTTTGAATTGTGCTTTCTCTAAAGGTTCATTTAACTCTCTCTTTCTATGTATATATATATTCCTCTCTCTATCCCTATGCATCTCTCCCTTTCTCTCTCTGTCCATCTCTCTATCTTTCTCCCTCTTTATCCCTCCCTCTCTACCTCTCCTCTCTATTTCTAACTCTCCCTATGATTATCTATGTTTTCTTAAAAATCTATATAATGCGATCACATTATAAAACATTCTCATGCTATGGGTTGGTAATTACCAAACCATAACATGAGTGTATTATATGAAACTTTTACATAACACACATTTTCTATAATTTTTTTGATTTTGCTACTTTTTTGTTCCTCAATTTGGTGCATTCACCCTAATGTAACAACATTTTCTTATATGATTTATTGAACACTTGTGTACCAAGTATCATGGAGGGGAAGAACACTCATTTTTTTCTCACATAGAATATGTTTTCCTTGAAAATTTAAAAACTTGCCTTAACCTCACTAAACAATATTATAATGTTTAAGTCAAAGGTTGATTTATTAAAAGATATGGACATTAATTGCAAGTCCAAAACTCAATTAGCTAGTTGTGCACACAAAGACAATGTTTATAGCCCAAAGATTATAAGAGGCTTGTCTTGGAGTTTGAGCCACCCCTTAGGACTAAATTTGGTTTTAGGTTACTAGTTTGCATGTTCCTCTCTATCTTTGGGTATATTATATGCTTATAATTTTAATTATTACCCACTTTTCATGAAATATTGGTTGAATTTGACTAAAAAATTATGCAATTAAATCCTAATAAAACATAATTTAAGACTTCAAAAAATTACCTTCAACTTCTCTATTATTATATTTAAAATAAAAAAATAATTGAATATCAAATGACTAAATAATTAAAATAAATTTTTGCTTAAACAAAAATAAGATGTCAAATTAATTGTATTGTTTGTCCATTATACATTTGATATTTAAATAGATATTTCTAAGAAAAAAATTATATTCTGTTTGAACTTTTGAACACCTACAATTCAATCAATCATTGTGTAGTTAAATCATATTTGTCCACTATTCATGAAATAGTGGTTGAGTTTGACTCAAAAACCATGCAATTAAATCCTAATAAAACATAATTTGAAACTACAAAAATTGTCTTCAACTTCTCGATTATTATATTTAAAATAATAATAAATAATCCAATATCAAACTTTCAAATAATTAAAATTAAATTTTTACTAAAATAAATGATATGTGTTTGATATTAAATAGATATTTCTAAAAAGATTAATTGAACTTTATCTTTACTATATTTAACAAGAATACCTAAAAAGTATATTCCATTTGAACTTTTTAACAACTACAATCATTGTGATATTGCTATCAGAATTCAACTTAGAGTCAAACTCATTGACCCATATTCCCTTCAATTACTAAGTTAAAACAATAAAGAACAGTGGACAGAATGACTTGAGAGTGAATGAAAAGCAAATCGACTTTTGCAAAGAACGCTTCGATTTTGGATTTATTAATATTTGGTATTTTGCGTTTATCTCAGGAGTCAATTGTACTTATACATATTTTTGATCGGCCGACAATTTCCAAAATCCGAGTGGATAAAATCATCATCAAAAATTTCAATAGGTGGGATCGGCCGATGGCATAACACCCTACATTCCCTATAATTTGCAGTAACCTTAATTAGAAAGAGGCACTGTATAATTAATTTCACTAACAAAAAAACTTGTATTCAGTATTCACTCAAGTCATTCCACAGGGAATAAAGTGGCTCTACTGATTGACTCTCATCCTCGTATTCATGCATTCGGGGGGGCGTGAGAAGAAGACCCTCCGCCATATTCTGCAACATGTTGGGCGACTCCACCAGCCAATCTGCCGCGGGGCCCACTTCCCCCATTGTATCAGCCTTTAGGGCATCCCCCCCATTGCTCGTTTCAGAGCAAATTTGTGCTTCAACTTCTTCTTCAGGGGGGTTCGAAGATTGGGCCTCAGAGTGTGAAGAGGAGGGGGAAAGTAAAAGTGCTCTGTACGCATCGAATGATCGCGCAGCCTCCGAAGCGGCGGACTGGATGTCGGAAGGTTGAGATTGAGCGGGGCGGGGCAGAGTGTGGGCAGCGTGAGGAAAATTGAGCAGAGCAGAGGGACCCTTCAAACACAGAGCCGCCGCGTCGTAGGCCCGAGCGGCTTTGTAAGGATTGTCATATGAACCGAGCCATAATCTGCTCTTCTTCTTGGGTACCCGAATTTCAGAAACCCATTTTCCCCAACTCCGACGACGCACCCCTTTGTACTTCAACTCCTTTCTCTCTTCGCCTTCATTCGAAACCTCGCTTGCTTTGTCACTTGTCATTGATTACTTGGATATGCTCAAGTTTTGTTTTCCAATGGCCGGAGTTCTTAGATTTATGAAATTCAACCAATATAATGAAAAACTTGTGGCCGAGGAACGATCGCCGCTGGAAGGGTGTATCTACCGATGCCTTCTTTCAACGAAAACGACAGCAATGGATATTTTTTTATTATGACCTCCACGTGGCCCCGTGTTGAGTAACGCGTTTTATGTTTTGCGGCGGTGAGGCAATAGAATGTTCGGTTTTACACAGTAACGGTCATAAAGTTGAAGGTTTTATAGGAGCCAAGGGTTTCGACCCCTGTACAACAAAGAGCCCCAACTCGCTATGTTTAACTCATACGTGTGATGCTCCGATTTAGCCTTGTTTTATCCATTACGCGTTGGATTGATCTCACAACTTAGCCTATCGCTCACTCATGTATGTGCACATCATTTTCCATGTCACGTGAACTCCATGGCCAATATTACACAATTGATACAATATAATTAATTGAATCAATATGCCAATCAATGTGTTAAAGCTTATGCATTTTGCTTTTTTATCTTCATTATGTCCAATTTATCTTTATCGACAATCTTTTGTCAAGTAGTCAAACTCATGTCTTAAAACATGTTACTCCTATCTTAACTTCTCTCATTTTATCATCTACATTGAATACAATTTGTTAACACTACATCTTCTCTCTTTAAGGACTTCCCTTTGCACATTGTTCCTTTTGTCAAAACAATCTCCCATATCTACTCGTCCTTCACTTCTCTAGAACTACTCCTAACATGGCTCCAAGCCTATATTTATATTCTACCCTTCTAGTTCTCTCAACAAATGCTAATGTATCTCTTTTATTCTCTCTCCCCCTCGTATTTTTTATTTTTTTATCTCCCCTTTATATACTTATATTTGTATGTTGCCTCTCACATTTTTCATGTACATACTTATGTATGTTGTCCTTCTATTGTGACTTCTTCCTATGGATTAGGGATCATGCATGGTAAGGAAAAATCCTATTACCCTTATCATGTGTCCTCCAATTTTCTTCCTTTTTAAAAAATTTTCATACTTACCCTTTCTTCTATGTTCTTGAGGATGGTGTAAGTCATTCAATTGCTTAAAACCCACTCTCTTCGTATTAATGTGTAATGCCTCAAGCCAAACACTCGAAACATTAGTCAAGTGAACCATTTTTTATATTTGCAAGTACAACACTAACAAACAAGCAAAGACCATGACATGTCACACTACACATACCAAGTGTCATGTCAAATACAATTACACACACACACACAAGGCAATATCACCATTGATGCAAGAAAGATGACACAGGTATGAGATACTTACCAATTATGGAACAAGCCACCAAGATGGACCTATAGGAGAGTGAACCCTATGAAAACAACAATTGGGTTCTAAACTATGATCATGTCCTCTCATGAACCCAACACAAGGATATGATAAGGGAATCATAAACTTCAAATCCACACCTTAATTATACTTAACACCTATCTAAAAATTAATTAACTATACATAATTATTTAATTAACCTTATTAAATATCCCTTATCCAATTCTTCCTTTTCCAAAGGTCACTGATAAGCCATCAAAATTTGTACAAGTCTGATAACATCAAACTTCTTCCGAGTATGATACTCTAACATTAAAATTCTTACAATTCTAATAAAATTAGACTCCATACAAGTACGATACTACAACATCTAAATTCTCACAAGTCTAATATTCTAACAGTGTATCTCTTACAAGCTTGATACTTTGACATGGTATTGAAGTTCAAGAAACACCGGTACAATTGATGAGGCATTAGAGTTTAGAAAAATATAGTACACCCAACAAAGTATTGGAGTTCAAGCAACTTCGATACTCCCAACAAGGTACTAGAGTTTAGAAAACTCTAGCTCACTCCCAACAAGCTATTAAATTTTAGGCAACTTGATACTTCAACAAGGTACAAAGTTTGGAAAATTTTGGTACACTTCTAATAAGGTATACAATTTTAGACAACTTTCGTACTTTTGACAAGTTGTCCAAGTTCAAGCAACTCTAGTACTTTCAATGAGGTATCTAGGCCTATAGGCATTACAATCCCTACCATGTGGCAGGTTTATAGAGGTTGGGCATACCCTACTAATCTATGGATTATGCAAGATAAAGCTCGCAAAAAAATATTTAATTTTAAATTTTAAATATATTTATTAAAAAAATATAATTTTTAATTTACTTGACTTGCGATCATACCTACATTAACATAGGCAATATTATTCCTATGCAAGCACTGAGCAATGATGATGCAAGTGAACATAGAGTCATATGACATTAATGACAAGGGGATGAAATTTCTTTAGGGCGTAAGGCAAAGTGCTATGGTTTTGATGAAATGATAATCAATCTTGAGGTTCTTGCGACTTTTGGATGCAATGACAAAGTTTTTCTTTTACCCAAAATGTTCCAAAATTGTATCTACCTTTTGGATCTGACAACCACCTCCCAACTTCAAATCCTTCTACATATGGACAGTTGGTGAAATATTACTACTGTGCACCCCTCCTTCACATCACATGTTTTTATTGTATGTTGCTTTATGAAGACGTGATAGGTGCTATGAAGGGCAAGTAAGCTGTGAGTACTAACTTGGAATACACTTGGCATGATTTTATTGCCGTGTGCATTTAATTTACTACATCACAACTTCTAAAGAATTAGTATTCAATGAGAATGCAATGAGCAATGAGTTTACTTTAGGGCTATGTGGCCACTCTAGTCTTACCACCAAATTTTAAAGCTTCCTATTGGGTCACATAAAGTTTGTGAGTCCTTAGTGCATGACACATCGTTAGACAATCCTATGTATAAAAGCACAATATAAAATTTGACCCCTGACAAGACATATTTTGTAAAATACCATGCATAAAAGCACAATATAAAATTTGACCCCTAACAAGTCATCTTTTGTAAAATACCATATATAATAGTAGTTAATTGTGAATAATCTTGCAAGATCAAGGGCTAAAATTCAAAGTTTAATTAAAGAAATAATCAACTCTACTCCCTTGTGATATCACACGTACATGCATTTAGTACACATAGTTGGTAGTATGAAGAAGCACTTCAATCTCAACATTTGAATCATTAGCATTGTTTTATGGTTGCACCAGTCAGCGTATCCCTTGAACCTCCTATGGATGCAAGTGCTAACTGTATAAAAGAAAACTTTAAAATTTATAATTCGAGTCCAACCACGTATTGTATTTGCAGGGTTCACAATTTACACTATTTCGAGTTTTGCGTTGATTTCAGTATTCAATTGTTTCGCCCAGAAGAAGAAGATCTCGCTGAATATGGTGACAGTATAATACGAATTACTTAAAAGGGAAAATGTTCGGCCGACAATTTCCTCGTTAAAAGGAAGCCGAATTAATCATCATTAAAAAGTTCTAGGCATAACACCCTACATTCCTTTAAAACGTAGTCCCCTGCAAACTCAAGTGAGAAGGTCGTATTCACTCAATCATTCCACAGAGAGTAGAGTACCTCGACTGACTCTCTCTCCTCGTTTTCATGAATTCGAGGGGGTGTGAGAAGAAGACCCTCCGCCATATTCTGCAACAAGTTGGGCGACTCCACCAGCAAATCTGCCTCGGAACCCACTTCGCCCATTGACTGTATTGTATCACCCTGTTGGACTTCCCCATTGCTCGTTTCAGAGCAAATTTGTCTCTCAGTTTCTTCTTCAGGGGGAGAGGAAGGTTGGGCTTGGGAATGTGAAGAGTGAGGAGAAAATAAAAGCGTTCTGTGCGCATCGAATGACTGCGCAGCCTCAGAAGCAGCGGACTGGATGTCGCGAGGGTGAGATTGAGTGGGGCGGGGCAGAGTGTGTGCAGCATGAGGAAAATTGAGCAGAGCAGAAGGACCCTTCAAATAGAGAGCAGCCGTGTCGTAGGCCCGAGCGGCCTTGTGAGGATTGTCATATGACCCGAGCCATACTTTGCTCTTCTTCTTCGGCTCCCGAATTTCAGACACCCATTTTCCCCAGCTCCGACGACGCACCCCTCTGTACTTCAACTCCTTTCTCTCTTCCCTTTCATCTGAAGCCTCGCTTGGTTTTGGTTTGTCACTTGCCGAAGCCATACCAATTAATTACTTGGCTGCGATTAAATCATGTAGCCGTAGCTCTAAGATTCATGAAATCCCACTATTATATTGAAAAACTTGTGGCTGAGGAACGATTGCATAGCTATTAGTGACTCTCCTTCATCGAAACGGGGTGAATAGTGATTTTTTAGTAGAGCCTCCACCTGTATTCAGCGACGCGTTGTAATTATGGGGGCACTACAACATTAAATATGAATACACGAATGTCAATGGAATGTTCGCTTTTGCACAGTGGCGGTCATAAAATTGAAGGTTTCAAAAGAGTTGATAGAGACCCCGTACAACACTGAAACCTCGTATGTCGAATCTCATCCTTTCATGTGCATGTTGTCTTTCTTCTATTATGACTCCTTCCTATGAATTTAAGGAAGCATCGTGGGCCAAAATCATATTTTGTTGACCGTATGTCCTCCAATTTTATCCAAGGGCTTCAGACCTACTCTTCATTTTAACCTAAATTTATAGGTAGTGTCCTTTCATGCTTGCTTGTCGCATTTGGCTCTTTGCTTACACCATATGTGGTATGCTTTCATTTAGGGCATCCCTAAGTCTTCTCTTGTTCGTACAATTTTTTTTTCTTTCTTAATTATTTATAATGCTTGGTGCGGGGATTTTTTATTTTTTATTTTTCTATATTTTTATTTGTTTTGGAAACTTATTTGTCTTTTCTCACAATATCATTGTTATTTTTTATATGCTAAATTATGTTAATTATACTTATGTCTCATCTTTTTTTGCAACTCTAAACAACATACTTTTTTTTAAAATATTTTGTTGTTAAATATCACATGTACTTATGTTACTACATCTATGGCACTTTCAATAAAAACAAATGACATCAAAAACATGTAAAACAAAATAGAACACATGCACAAGGCATACCTTAGGAAAAACCTTTCAAAGAAAAGCTTAGTTAGAAAGGAGCACACAATGCACATTATTTCATTTTTTGTGCTTACATTAACTTGTAGGAATAATACGACATAAAAGAATAATATGAGCATAATTACAAATAGAAAAACACACACATCTAAATTAAATAATATTAATAATAATTAAAAAACCAACAAATTTTACTTCAATTACATCCTTATATGTCCATAAAACAATAATGCAAAATTACAACCTAATCACTCCACGTATATCCTTATCACTCCATAACTTACAAATTTTGCATTAAAATGTTAGAAATGAAGTCCTTCTATATATGTGAATATTGCAAATAAAAAATAACTATTACAATCCACACTACTTTACCTTTGTTTACAAACATCAATTTCCATGCAATATGGTTTTCCTATTTAAAACTTATCATTCAACTTATAAGTGATCACATAGCTAAATTTTGACTTTTATTTAAGATCATGCAACTTCTCCTAACAATTTCACAAGCCTCACATTAATTACCAATAGTATTTGGATTGAGAATTATTTTGTCCATGCATGGCTAGCATCATTTGGATGTCACACATGATCTGCAAGGCTTATACTTCAAACCCACATGGATATTAGAAAACACTTTTGAACATCATTCATATCCCTCTCTATCTCTCTACATCTCCCTCTCTCTAACTCTTATCAATCTATCTCTCCCTCTAACTCTAACTCACTCCCCCATAAATGTATATGTTTGCTTAAAAATATATGAGAATGTTATAAAGCATGCTCACATTTTATAATGCACTTGTGTTACAAAGTTTGCTTGTGTTATGTCTGGGTAATTACCAAGCCATAACATGAGCACATTATATGAACTTTTGCATAATGTGCTTATCTTTTCTTTATTTTTTTTATTTGATTACTTTTTTGTCTCTCAATTAAGCACATTCACCTATTTTTGGCACATGATCTTGAGATTTAGTAGATGGATGTGAAGTCAATATTATTTCATATGTTACAAGTAAATGATCACATTTTGATTATTATTTTATATGTTGATGATATGTTAATCATTGGAAAAAATAAGACATTAATCAAGGAACTCAAAGATCAATTATCTAGTAAGTTTGATATGAATGACTTAGGTGCTATTAGATACATATTTGGTATGGAGATATATAGGGACATGACTAGTAGGAGATTATAGTTAAACTAGATGAAGTATCTTGAAACTATCTTGTGGAGGTTTCCGACGTAGAACAACAAACTAGTAAGTACATCCCTACAAGTTAACACAAATTTGAGTTTTGAAACAATTTTCAAAGTCTAGAGAGGATTTAGAGAACATGAGGAATGATCCATATGTTAGTGGAATAGGAAGTTTCATGTATTGGATGACCTACACAAGGCTAGACATTACCCAAGCAATTGGAGTTCTAAGTAGGTTCATGACTAAAATTAGCAAGTAATTAGATATAGGTGAAGAGAATGTTCAAGTACATAAATTGAAGGTATTTTCAATAGTGTCAAATCATGATGTTTTATAAAGATGCAACTTGTGTGGTTTTTGAGTCGAACTCCTTAATAAAATATAAATGACTATCAAACAATTAAAAAAATAAAAATAAGTTTTTGGTAATAAAAATAGGATATAAATGAGATGAATTATTGTCAATAGATTGTCCATGATATGTTTGATTTTTAAATAGAGAGATCATCTAGAAGGTTGGTTGAGTTTTAAAAATAATTCTCTTCAAAGTTCAACGAAGAATATAAATGTTCTAGATTCACAATTGAATTTTTGAACACTTATGACCCAATTAATCATTGTAAAGATAAGTATAATCATCTCTAATATTTCAAACAAATTTTTCCTTTCATTAAAAACTATATAATATAATATGATTTATAATTTATATAATATATCCATACTATTACAATATTTTTATAAATTTTCAATTATTTTTATTATTTTTAATCTAATATAAATTTAAAAATAAAATAACTGACATATTTTTATTAATTTAATGGGAAAAACCCTCTTTGATCACTAAATTAACGAACTTTTTAAGTTCCAAACATTTAAAATGGTGGGAAGAACTATTGACAGTGATTGAAAAGCAAATAGACTTTTGCAAAAGCGTGCATCAACTCCAACCACATATTGTATTTAGGCATTTACATAGAAACATCTTTTAATTTTGGGGTAGTAAGGTAATGGAATGTTCTCTTTTACAGAGCAACGGTCATAAAGTTGAAGGTTTTAAAGGGATTTATAGTGCCAAATGTTTCAACCCATGTTTAATACTTAAACCCTGAGCTTGCTGGAATTGGAATGACAAAGTTTTATAGGTATCTATTTTATTACAATAGTCCATTCACGTATCTGATATAATATTAGCATCAGTCAATGTGATGTTTTTACCTTTAAAATCTTTTAGACATGGTTTATGACTATTTTTATTAATTAGAATTTTAGTTTGATTTTTAATGCTATGTATTAAAATCAAACATGAAGTATTTTTACATCTTTTTGTATTTTATTTTTGGTCATTTGTTCATATTGGTCAATAGAATAATACGCACATGTCTATTTAGACAAGACCATGCACAATAGTATCTCCTAAATTCAAAATATCCCTTTTTCTCTCTTGACCTTCTCTTCCTTTAAGTAAATATCCTTATTTATTTCCCCTTCCACACCTTCTCTTTAACCATGTGCATCATTATCTCTTTCTTGTGATCCACCTCATTCTTTACCTCATATATCATAAAGTTTCTTTCTCACACATTTTATCCCGTTTAACTTTTATTTGATCCTAAATTGACTTATGTGGATAACAAACTCAAAAAGATAAAAATATAAGTAGATGCTCTTACTCATTGTCATACCACCCAATCTGCACAATATTTATTACAATATCTCTCAATACAACTTTTTCTTATGGACATTTGGATCCTATGTTTTGACACAAGTTTACTAGTTGAGAAGATCCCTTACACAATGTTAAAAAAAATTACTGTCTATGTTTAACTCATACATGTGATGATCCCAATTGCTTTAGCTAAGGTATTCCTTAGCTCATGCTTTAATACCCATGACTCACTACTCTCATTTTCTAACATAGTAATGCATTTGTACATCATTTTTTATTCAACAAGGACCCTATAATCAATATTACACAATTAATACAATGCAATGAGCATGTTATTGAATGTGTTAAAGATTATGCATTTCACTTCCTTTCATTGGTTGCTAAAATTGGTTTAACCTTCCTAATTGTTATCTCTAATTTACTCTTATGGACAGAAAGACATGCCTAAAACATGTGACTTCCTCTCTAACTTCTATTATAATAGGTCATCCACATTGAACACAATTTGTTAACAATACATCTTCTCCCTTTATGTACATTCCTTTAAACATTGATCCTCTACCAAAATAACCTCCCACATCTCCTCCTTCCTGAAGTTATCCACTTCTTTCTACTCCTAACAAAACATTCCTCCAAACTCATATCTTTATTCTAACTTTATAGTTCTCTCAACAAACACCCCGTCCCTCCCTCCCTCACTCTTTCATTCATTTTTGTTGTTTTCTCCCTCTTTTATATACTTCTATTTCACAAAGTTATTAAAAGATGTTCCTTGAAATTTTACAAAATTGTCTTGACCTCACTCTAATAATATTATAATATTTAAGACTAGAAATTGATTTATTAAAAGATACGGACAATCATTGCAAGTTCAAAGTTCAATTAGTTAGTTGTACATGTTAAGGGAAATGTTTATAGCCAAAACTTATAAAAGGCTTGTTTTGTAGTTTGAGCCACCCCTTAGGGCTAACTCTAGCTCTAAGCTACATATTCCCCACCCACCGCCCTCCTCCTCCTCCTCCTCCTCTCTCTCTCTCTCTATATATATATTTTTATTTTTATTTTTATTTTATTTATTTATTTTTAATTATTACCCATTATTCATGAAAAATGGGTCGAGGAGTTTGACTCAAAACTACACAATTGAATCCTAATAAAACATCATAATTTGACATTGTAAAACAAAACCTTTGACTTCTCTATTATTATTTTTAAAACAATGAAAAATTGACTATCAAACAATTAAAAGTGATTTTTTGCTAATAAAAATAGGAGATAAATGATATATAAAATTGTATTATTTGTCCATTATATGTTTGATGTTTAAATATAAAATTTTCTAATAAAGTTGATTGAGTTTTTACAAATAACTTTATCTTCAAATTCAACAAGAATACAATTATTGACATTTTCTATGAAATCTTTTATCACTTATGACCCTATCAATCATTGTACAATTAATTATATTTATTTTTACTATAAAATATTTGAAACTTTTTTCTCTCTTCCAATAAAAAATAGATACTATAGTATGACTTATAATCTATATATCTATCATACTATTATAATATTTTAATATAATGTATTATCACTTATATTTAATCTAATATAATTTAATAAAAACTAGAACCAACTCATAAATTATTGATTAATTTAATGGTCAAACCCCCTTTGATCACTAAGTTTAAACATTCATAACGGTAAGTAGAATGTATTGATAGGTGGAAGAAAAGGAAATCAAATTTTGCAAAGAGCGCTTCGATTTTGAAATGAAATGAAATGAAAAATTTTAATGACGTCCATGAGGCCAAAGAAGCCTAAGGGACCCAAGATCAGCACAGGAGCTACCCACAAAAAGGCCCTAAACAGATTGTAAACTCCGTTGGAGATCAGCCCTCCTGCAGTGAATTTTGATGATGAAGTTAGCAGCTTTGTCTAATCTTGATTCTTCAAACAGAGCATTTAAATTATCGACCTGCACGGTGTCCCCATAACTAGGCCGGATGTCTTTATACATTGAGCACTTCATGGTGAAATGCCATTCTGTCTCCACCATACCCATGTTAGAAAAATGACATTTTCTATTTTCTATGGTGAATTTTGAAAAGGGCATCGATTTCAACCACATAATACAAATATTTCCTATTTTGCGTTGTTTTCAATAATCAATTATTTTTAGGAAAAAATGATCTTGTTTGGCCGACAATTTCCTTTCGTATAATATGTCTGGAGGGGAGCATAATGGTTAAAGTATCCTTATATATATATATCTAGGCAGGGTCGGCCGATGGAAAGATACCCTACAATACACGAAAATTTTCTGGCGCCCTGCCCTGGAGGACACGCCACTTTCAGTAACCTTAATTAGAAAGAGTCACTGTATAGTTTACCTTCATTGACCGAGAAACTCATATTCAGTCATTCCACAGGGAGTAAAGTGGCTCCTCTGCTTTACTCTCGTCGTCATATTCATGTATTCGAGGGGGTGTGAGAAGAAGAGCCTCTGCCATATTCTGCACCATGTTGGGCAACTCGACCAACAAATCTACCACGGGACCCATTGCCTCCATTGTATCAGCCTGTTGGGCCTCTGCATTGCTCGATTCAGAGCAAATTTGTCCCTCAATTTCTTCTTCAGGGGGTTCTGATGATTGGGCTTGGGAGAGTGAAGATAGCGGAGAAAGTAAAAGCATTATGTGCGCATCGAATGACCACGCAGCCTCCAAAGCGGCAGACTAGATGTCACGAGGATGAGATTGAGTGGGGCGGGGCAGAGTGTGGGCAGCGTGAGGAAAATTGAGGAGGGCGGAATGGCCCTTCAAATAGAGAGCAGCAGCATCGTAGGCCCGAGCAGCCTTGAGAGGATTGTCGTATGAGCCAAGCCATATTCTGCTCTTCTTTTTCAGCTCCCAAATTTTAGACACCCATTTTCCCCAACTCCGACGGTGCACCCCTCTGTACTTCAACTCCTTTCTCTCTCTCTTCTCTTTCATTCAAAGCCTCGCTTGATTTGTCGCTTGCCGAAGCCATAACAATTAATTGCTTGGCTGCACTCAAATTACGCTTTCCAATAGCCGAAGTTCTGAGGTTCGTGAAATTCATCTGTTATAATGAAAAACTTGTGGCCGAGGAGCGATCGTATCTGGAACAGCGTATCTACTGGCGCCGCCCTTTCAACGAAAGCGAGATGAATGATGTTTTTTTATCATGACCTCCACCTGCCCCTGTGCTCAGCAACATGTTTTAATTTGCGGCGGCAATGCAATGGAATGTTAGGCTTTTACACAGTAACAGTCATAAAGTGAAAGGTTTATAGAGCCAAGGGTTTCAACCCGTGTACGACATTTAAAGCCAGAGCTACTGGAATTGGAGTGACATAGATTTATAGGTACCTATCAGGTGATAATAGTCTATTCACGTATCTGGTATGATATTCGCATTGGTCAATGTGATGTTTTTTTTTTTCCAAAGAAATGCACTTCGCGGTGAGCCTCACACACAACCTCGGGTAAGTCGAGGAATGGGCATGGAGTAAACCGTTAGCATCACTATGAGTGTCTAATCCGATGGATGCAACAAGTGGGGCGCCCAGCACGACAAAGGAGGTCAGCCTGAGGCAGGCCTGGAATTTGACGGTCACCCCTACCTGTCATATGAAAATCTTATGACAGTTTGGTCATTTGAATGCCTGTTAAAAAAATTGTTTATTTATAAATTTTTATATAAAATCTTTTATAAACGCAATATCTTGAAAAATCATAAAACAATGATAATTATTAGTAATAAATATTAAAATCTACTTTTATAATTAACAATTAACAAAAGTTTCTAAGTTCATATTAAAAACAAATCTTGTTAAATATATTCTAAAAGATAAAAAATAATTATATTCTATTTTGAAAAGATTATAAATTAATATATATTTTTATAATAATATTATAAATTATCACATATATTAATATAAAAAAAGATAACTAGTATAAAAATGTCAAAGTTTCTAAATTCATATTAGAAAATATTCAAAAAAGTTATTTCTATTCTAAATTAATTTATCTTTTTATAATAAAAATTATATATATATTATAAATTAAAATACTATATTATATTTTTCTTATAATAATTTTTTACGGTTTAGTAAAAATATAGCAAGTCAAAGTATACGGTCTAATCAATTTTATAGCTGTAATATACGGTCTAAAATTGGAAAAACGGTCAAATAGACCATCAAATTCCAGGCCTAGCCTGAGGGAATGAATCTCGAGACCTCCCACATGAAGCATAACAGCAATAACCAATTGAGCTAGCCCAATGGGGTAAATTTAGACACGGTTTATGACTACTTTTTATTACTTGGAATTTTAATTTGCTTTTTAATTGATAGTATTTTTTTGCGTTTTTTAAATTTTATTATTGATCATTTGTTTATATCGATCAATAGAACAACACATCCCACAAAGTTTTTTTTGCAATTTTTAAATTTTATTATTGATCATTTGTTTATATTGATCAATAGAACAACACATCCACATTCACCTAGACAAGATCATGCATCCCTAAATTCAAAATATTATTTTCCCTCTTGACCTTCTCTTCCTCTTACTTATCCTTATTTATTTTCTCTTCCACGCCTTCCCTTTAACCATGAACATCTTTATCTATTTCTTGTGATCCACCTCCTCGCTTTTCACCTCCTCCATTACAACTTCTTTGTCACACATTTAATCCCCTTTCACTTTGTTTTGCTCTTGAATTGGCTTATGTGAATAACAATCTAGAAATACTCTTAATTATTCTCATACCAACCAATTTACACAACAATTAATGTATCCATTAGGACCCTATGTTTTCACATATGTACTAGCCAAGAAGATCCTTACATGATGTTAGAAAATTTTATTATCTATTTTTAAATCATATGTGTGATGATTCCACTTTCGCTAAGGTATTCCTTAGCATGCTTTAATCCATTATGTGTTGGATAGGTCTCATACCTTAGCCTATGGCTCACTACTCTCATTTTCTAACGTAGTAATTTTTAATTCTTTTTTAATAAAAAATGTAAAACCCTTTGTTTAAGGGAAAATATTGATTTCATTAAAAAAAACTAGTACAAATCAACAATAAAATTTTCAAAACTTGAATTTATTACAATTAAATTTATAAATGATATTTACAAATTTGTTATTAACATGCTACATGGAAAAAATAAAAGAAAAAATAATCTAACCTAGAAAATTAAAATTCTAAAAATCTACTCTTTGAATCCACTAAAAATCCATTCAAATTGTGCTCAAGGATGCATAATTATTGTGTGATGTTATATAAAAAAAAAAAGATTGTGTGATGTTTACCTATGGAATGGGTGGTTAAAATTTTAAAAAACATGTTTTTTCAACATCAAATTGTGTTTTAGTGTCAAAACTGTGTTTGTTGGACTAGTTAACTTCTTGATGCGTACTTGGCAATTTTCCCAAAATGAATATTAAAAATTTGGTATAATAGGTCCTAAAAATGTTTATAAAGAGTGCTCATTTTTTAAAAACTCATGAGTACTTGATGAATTTTCTAGTTGTGCACAACTCTCCATCCTAGTGTTGATGTTATATTCCTCCCTTGAAGGAGGTTTCTAAGCATGCACTTGAGTGTCTCAAGTGGCACAACTAGAAAATAGGCCTCAAACAAGCTCAAATGCATATCCATGAAGGGAATCTTGCTAAAGAGATCTTTCTCATTAGGCTTCAAGGTGGAGGATGCAAAATCAAGCACCAAAATGTGTGGTTGATGTTTAAATTCGCCAACTTTGAAAAACTTAAATTCTATATGGAGGATTATTTTCTATATGAAATCAAGATTCTCAACACTAAAACATTTAAATGCACATCAAATTTCTCTTAAGATTTTTTTCATGGCTTTCAATATCCAATCCAAGATTTTAATTCCTACTTACACTACAACCTTTCCTTTGAATATTTTGTTCTAAATGCAAAATAAACTAGGTTGTGCTTGTGTTGTAAGGACTATATTTACTTGATAGGTCACTATCATTGCAAATTTCCCATTCTTAAATTCTCTATATTTTTAACCCTTTATGCACTAGGCTAGATACATATAATTTTATATATGATTTCTCTACAAATTTAGTGTTGTTTGTATTGTTAAATCTTAAATATGGATTTTCTTGAAACTTTCTAAAGGTTTTTAAGAAATCTATTTCATGCATATTTGCAATCATTGCAGTCCACAAGGACACATCTTTTGGAGGCATTCTTCAAGCTATTCATGTGCCTTGTATATGCATCCACATTTATCATACATGTTTACTAGTGTAATATCAACTATACAAACTAACAAAAGTCGCCCTTCATTTATATTTTAATGAGTGTTATGTACCTTGTCACAAAAATTCTATTTTGGCATAGGCAAAGGGAGGATGCTAGAAAAATATGTGGAATTTGGCTTTAGACCTACCAATTATAATTACTCAAAAGTTTCTAAAGCCTTTTCATAAAATCCATTTTGTGCATCCTGCAATTATGTCATTATCAATTTGACATAATCCCTCAATTTATAACTTCACTTTGTCACTATCAATTATGTTTATGTATGGGTGGATGTCCAATCCCAAAATCCTTTGGCTCATTTATCATAGCTAAAAAGATACAATAAGTAGATCCAACTTATAGCAATTTTTTTTTGGCCAAAAACATGTACAAACTACAAAGAAATTTGCAAAATCTCTCTTTCAATTTTTTTCTTAATAGATAGTACATCTATTGGATGGATATCCAAACTTCATGTTTAAAATTAATACATATACACAATGAATATATCTAGCTCTTATTGTACCAAATATGTATAACTAAATATTGTTAGAAAAAAGAAAAAACTTCTCTTTTGGGTATTCTCCAAACAATGAATTATTGTGTATCATTGGGCTACACCCATGGCTTGTTCAAAACTACTACATATCTAGTGAAGGAACTACATATCTAGTGAAGGAATTTTGTGTACATGTGTGATTATGCATGCATGCATGCATGACTGTGTGTATGTATGCATGTATGTATGATTTTCCAAGGATAAATTGTTCTTGACCAAATTTATCCCAAAACATGAGAGGATTCTATAACTCTCCCAAAAGAGAAAAAAAACATAAATCTAACAAATGACATATATTTGAATCTTTTTAGATCACACTTAGGTATTTGAAGTATGATGGCACTTTGACCTTGTAGTTCAACAATAAAAGCTACACATCCTTAGCTTTCACAATTTTGTGAGAACCATCTTGATAAACAAAATCCCTTTGTTGCCTAAATAGTGTTCCTTCTCCAAATTTTCATCTTCTTTTAGGTAGATGTTCCAACTAATTGTATACCTTGAATGTCCTTGCTCTTTGTATTTTGTGCAATACATTTCAATCAATAGAAAAATTAGAATTTGCATTTGTTTCATTCTTCCTCTACTCCTTTTTTAGCAATACACGCAAGTGTCTATTGGCATGCACAATGCATAATAGGTGTGATTGCTAGTTATATGGCATAGCTTGTAGTGTGGTCATATTGTGTACTTGCATATAATGCCATGTCTCCACATGCATTCAAAAGATAATGTTTATCAACCATAACTCCTTCAAAAGGTCCCTTGATTTTAAAATTAATGATAAGGGTAGTGTTCAATATATATATATATTGAAATGTTAGTGTTATGACAATTTTTTGTATGGAAGATTGAATTCTCCTTGATATACAAATTCAGTGAGTATAGAAAATTTATCCCCCTTCAATTAAATTTTTAATGCTCAAGACTCAATCAATTATGATGAAGTTAATTGTATTTTTTCTTAAATATAAAATATTCCAAACATTATTTTCCTTTTCATAATAGAATAAATATTATGTAAGATTTAAATTAATCCATGAATATTATTATCATATTTTTTATGTTTAATTTATTTTTATTTTTATATTTAATCAAATGTAAATAAATTTGATGATATTTAAAACAATGCTAAGATTTCTATATTGTAACTATGTACAATTTTTAACATCGACATTTTGGATCATATTTCATGATCCATCATCATGATGAGATGTAGTTAGAGAGAAGAATGATTTGAAATGTTTGTTAAAAATCATACACAGTTACAATACAAAAATCTTAGCATTATTATCATGGACTGTGAAAACTACATGTTATTAGCCAATATTTAAAACACTTAAAAATAAATAAATAACTAATGAATTATTTAATTAATAGCATAAAGTTTCCACAGTCCATGATAATCAAGTGCTAACTATTTCTAAATTGAAATTGCATAAATTTTTTATATCAACATTTTTTATCATACTCCATGATCCATCATCAAATGATATACATGCAGATAGATAGAAGAATCAAACACAAATAAATGCTACAAGCAAATAACTGATAAATTATTTATTCTCCCATTTATGGGACTAGTGAGATTGATTTGAGTCCTAACCCAAGACTAGACATCAAATGGCACCCACCATACATTGGATGGGTGAAGATGAACTTTGATGGGGCTACACATGGCAACCCCGACCTAGCAGGGGTAGGCTTTATAATTAGAGATCATGAGAGCACTAGCTTGGCATAACTAACCAAGATTTTAGGTGTAGGGATAAATAATTTAGCGAAATTGCAGGTGGCCTAGCTAGGGATCAATCTCTGCAAACAATTGGGCCTCAAGAAAGTTCACATAGAAGGAGACTCTTTAAATACCATCAATGCAATTCATCAAAAATATACTCCAAATTGGAAGCTCCACAAAATTCTAATTCGGATAATGGAGGATCTAAATTTTTTTGATGAATTTAGAGTGACACACATCTATTGAGAGGAAAACGGTGATGTAGATCATCTATTGAAATCTGTGTCATAGATTACATTAATGAGAAAAGTGCTATCGATGGATAGCAAAGGATACAACACATGTGTGAAGGATGGAGAAAGGCCTTAAAGGATGAGGTGTTTTAATGCTAGTGTTAGGGTGTGATGGTTGGCAAGATGAAGTATGGTGGCATTTGGAGTTTATATCTTGACCTTTGCTTCATTACTACTCATTTCCTCGATAATGGAGATGACAATTTGTTCAGGCGTGAAGGAGTGTCAAATGGATTTTAGAGGCACGGTGATAGATAACAGGTTGCGAAAGGTTTTCAATGTTGGAGAGCCAAAGATTATGGAGGCGATCAAGAGGATTCTTTGGGGGTGCTTCCTACTATGTTTATACCATTATAGCATGAACTCTGACCTCTCCTCTCTCTTCATGGCTTAGCTCCTATAAGCTCGTGAAAGCAAGGACATGGTTCATTGGTTGATGTGGAGGATTGTGAAGGTGTGTGGGAAGGATGGTTTGGAATACTAATTGGAGATGGTTGTTGTTGGTTGGGGTCTTCTCCCTATGAGTGGCATGTGGCCAATACTTACCCAAAACTATTCTAGAGTAATGGAAAAGACTCTGAGGTACACACATTAGAGGTTATGGCTAACATTGCCCTCCTTAAGGAACTCACTAGTGCTTTCTGAGAGGAAGAGCAACTACCCATCCTAGCTCTCACTACTACTCCTAGTGAGTTGCTTGAGTTGGAAAATGAAGGAGGAGTGTAGCTATTGCGAGTTTAGTGGAGCTTACCAGTGGTATTGGCGCTGGGTGATATGTTTTCTGGATTGCTTCGTACATAGTCTAAGTTATTTTTTGGTTTATCTCAATCTTTTTGTTTGCAATGTAATTCTAGGTTTGGCTCCCATAATGCCAGTTTTAATGTATAATTTATATATATATTCAAATAATACAACAACATTTTAGGAAAGAGGTCATGAGTTCTAGTCTCTCCATCATCCCCATGGTACCAGAAGGTGTGTCGTGCTAGCGTCACCGATCATGTCAAAAAAATTTACAAGACACACTACAGTTTATAGAGGGAAACTACCTGATTCTAATTCTTACTGTCTAAAAGAAATATTAAAAAATGCAACAGCTCTTTAAACCATTCATTCAAAAGGCGCAACAAAATGTATTGACAAGTTTATGAAAAGTACTTTTCAAAACCCGGTTCGATTTTGGCAATAATAATATAAAAGAACTAACTTCAAAA
Source organism: Sequoia sempervirens (assembly GCA_007258455.2). Lineage (NCBI taxonomy): Eukaryota > Viridiplantae > Streptophyta > Pinopsida > Cupressales > Cupressaceae > Sequoia > Sequoia sempervirens. Next base: position 940 of record VDFB02104992.1, on the reverse strand, counting down.
TTTATAATTATAGGCCAACACTGTGTTATATTAGAGCCGGCTAACTCCTAGACAAAACAAACCTATGTACATGCATAAAAACATACATGGAAACGTACATAACATGATGAGACATCATAATATGGGGCCCACCAGATGGGGGATAAAAGTGACGAAACCGGAAGATGGGACCAAATGTCCAGGAAAGGTAGGTAGGAGTTAACAGTGTTGTTAGGTTGGTTTTCCCACCTCCTATCAGCTGATAAAACTGGGTCCCTTGGCATGCCTATGAAGTTTCACTTTCAGAGCTTTTGTCCAGTGCAGGAAAATTGGAGGCAGATTGACATGTGCATTTTTGGTTTGGAGAAAGAAGGGTGAAAACATGATGAGTTTCCAATCTGCACGTTGAAAGCTAAAGGTTGGAGTGCATGTGGAGGAGTTGGAGGAGAAAACAAACCAAATTGAGGTGCTTTTTTGCAATCTGCACGCTGTAAGTTGAAGTTTGGAGTGGACATGGAGGAGTTGGACAAGAAAATCGACCAAATTGAGGTGAGGGGTGCTAACCAATTTGGTTGTAGAGAGTTTTACAACACCTTGTAATTTGTAATTTGGGAAATACAATGTGGGATTTCAATTGTTTGAATCTCCTTGTTTAAATGTATGAATTTCTTCAAAATCACACCTTCGATTGTTGTGTTTAAATTTTGAATGAAGTGCACAAAATAATTGTATATTGGAAAACACAATGTGGGTCTTCAGTTATTTGAATCTCCTGGTTTAAATGTAAAGGGTTGCCTCATAGTTGGTTGCTTGCTTCTTAACACCTAGGGTTTTGCAACATGTAGTTTTACAAAATAGTATGAATTTCTTGAAAATCACACATTCCATTGTTGTATTTAAATTTTGCATGATTAAAAAAAAAATGCACAAAATAAATGTAATTTGGAAAACACAATGTGGG
>VDFB02104989.1:0-47349 GCA_007258455.2 Sequoia sempervirens | reverse complement strand
TCCTATGCCAAAATTATTTGACATGGTCCCTAGACGGAGCCTAATGTTGTACCCAAAATTTAAAAAATTTCTTCATTAAGGAATTTTGATAAAAATGGACAAAATCTTGTAAATTTGTCCTCAAAATTCAATAAAATTCAAAGTCTTTGAAAAATAGCAATTGCTTGTTCTTAGAAATTTCTGAATGAAAAACGAAGCATAGGGTTTTTTTTGGGTTTATTGTTAAGAAGATACTTGCCAATTTTTGAAAATTTTGAAATTAGGGTTTCAGGCCCCTATTTTTAGAAAATCCCTAAAAATAGGATCTTTCCAGAAATGGCTAAAAATAATCTTGACTGATTTATTCTTCGTCACGATCACACTGATCCAGCCAGAATCACAAAAAAAGTCAATTTTTCTCTGGTGGGTCTATTTCACTTTTTCAAGAGAAAAGTTAGGACCTTCGAGGTCAACAATGGTAGATGACCAGTACCAAGTCTTAGAATCTAAGCTTCAAAAGCTTCCATAGAAGAATCTAAGGAAAAAGATGCTCAAAAGATGCTCAACGACAGAGGGAATTTCAAAAGTTAAAAAATGCAAAAAATAAACTAAGTCTAGAAAAAGGACGGCTTGTCACAAGGGAGATGCCTTTGCAGTCAATGCCTTGGTCAATTCAATTCTCATGCAAGTAAAGTGATGAAAGGAATCACAACGGTGAACACGGTCGTGTCATCGACATCACGGTCAACCCAGTCAAGCAACACGGTGAACGCGAAGTGCAAGGAGAGTAAAATCATCAAAAAATGAATAACATTGGAGCCAAAAGTACCCTTGCTAGCCAGGGGTGCCCAAGAATTCAAGAGGTGAAATACAACTATTAATTTTTGCAGTGTTGGGGGTCTTCTTCAGAATTTTGCTGGCTTTCCAATGAATCGTCAAGAAAATTCAACAGATTCATCAAACACCAGTAAATGAAAGCAGAGAAGAAAGATGCTAAAAGTCAAGAGTCATAAAAAATAGTATTTTATCAAGGGGAAATCACCCTTGTAGACCAAGGTTTCCCAAAAAAGAAACCATTAAAAAGTCAATCTTTGGATTAATTATCCCCAGGTGATCTTCCCAGATTCAGCCTAGCTTTGCAATGAATCTATTTTTCAGTCCATGAGACCTATCAAATGCAAGTGACCTTATTGATCAAGTAGACATGTAAAATGAAGGATAAATGAAGTTCATCAGAGCAAAAGTGCCCCTGCTAGCCAGGGGCACACAACATTTTGAGCAACCAAATGAAGTTTTTAGTAGTTGTCTTCTCCAAGACATCTTCTCATAATTCTTCTAGCTTCACAATGAATCCAGTAGCCAATGCACAAGATCTGTCAAACGCTCACAAATGAAGATCAAGAGCGAGATGTTGAAAGTCAAAGGAAGTTGAAAATCATGAAAATTTAGCTAAGTATAGAGAAAAAAGCACCCTTCTAGCAAAAGGCACCCAACTTTTTGGAGCATCATATGCAACTTTCATGTTTTGAAACTCCCAATAAGTCCTTCTCAGTTTTGATCAGGCTTCACAACGAGTCTGTCAGCAGATTCACCAAAGCAGTCAAACATTTATCAATGAAGACCAAACTGGAGCATTTCATCGAGTGTTGCAAAGTTGAAATTGTGTCTCAAAAGCACAAAAGCATCCTTGCAGGCTAGGGGCGCCTAAGAATTTGAACCTCTTGAAATATTTTTCAGAACTTGCACAACTAGTCATCCTTTCCGAGATTCTTCCAGCTTTGCGATGGATTCAACATCCAGTCCACGGGGATCATCAATCAACGGTAGCTGTAGATCGAAAAACGAGAGGTCAAAATTATAGAAATTGAAAACCATCTGAAAAATTGTTTAACACTGGAAAGAAAAAGTACCTAATCTCAAAAAGGTGCCCAAGAATTCAAGTCACCAAAAGTCATTTTCAGGGTTTGCAGCCTCTGGTAAGATCTCTTCAAAGTTGATCTAGCTTTGCAATGAATCTGTCAGCCAAACCTCAAGATCAATCAGGCATCAAGAATCAAGGGTCAAATAGAGGAAGTTTATTAATGAAAAGATGAAAATCTTCAAAAATATTCTAACACTGCCAAGACTTGGATGCCTTATCTCAAGGTGGGCCCAAGTTGACTTGAGTTCATAATTCTTGAAGACTTTCTCTTCCTCAAGGCATCCCAAAATTTGGGGAATTCTTCCTTGAGTTGACAGCCAATCGCGCTAGATAACTCCTAAATCAGGGTTTGGATGCCCTAAGTGACGCTTCCACCTCCTAATGATATTTATCAAGAATTTAGGTGTCTTTCCTAATTATTTATGTAGGTTGACTCCAAACGCCAAACACCGAATGTTATTCTCTACAACATTTGAAGGATCAAACGACAGGGGTTTTCAATATTCTTCATGTTTTTAAGAATAGGTTGCATAGTTCATATCTCTAGACATCATTTTTCAAAGTCATCAGTTCATAATCTTCAGATGTTTCAATCTTTTCCAAGATTGGAAAATTTTCCCACTATTTCTTCTACTTCTATCTTAGGTTTTCTTGCATGTTCAATAGATATCCATTTTTTCACAGATTTGACCAACTGGGTTTGTTTAACACAAAATTGGCCACAAAACCCATGTGCTAGATTTTTCCAAAAAAGGTTGCCCCGCTGCCTCCATTTTTTAGGGTTTTTGAAAAAATAATCTTTTTCAAAAACTGACATTCTGGGTCTACTCAGCATACAGGTGCCTACAAAACCCATGTGCCAAAATTTTCTAAGAAAAAATTGCCTCCTTGCTTCTACCTCTGAGGGTTTCTTGCATGCCCTTGCAAAAATTAGTTTTTTAGAAAAAAGACGATCTAGGTCCATTTAGAACGATATTCTTAACAAAACCCACGTCCCAAATTTTTTATCCAAAATTTTTCCTTTTTCTTCCTCTCAGTGAAGCTATTTTTAACTTTTGTGCAAAAGTTGTCTGAATGTATCTGTGTTCACAGTCAAACTTCACAGTTTCATCATGCAATATTCTTCCATTGAGAAAAATCAAGAAAAATGTCAAAAACATAAAGTTGTAGAGGAAACAAAGGTCATCACTCCAATTACAGAGTCACCAAAGTTACTAATCAATCTCTTGCTAGTATCAAAGTGAGGATGGTGATTACATCGATCTAGGTGAAGTGCAGACGAAATTCCAAAACCTCATCAGTAGCATTTTCAATAGTGACCATATTGACTACAAGTTGAGACAAGTTGCAACCATGTCAGGAAGATTTGATGATGTAGCTGAAAAGGTGACATAGTTTCAAAGTTAGATTGAGGATGGCAAAGTGATGTTGCTGAGACAACACATCATTCAGAAGAGTATTAGTGCTCCAGATGATGAGGCAGTTAACAACTTCTTGGAGGAGATGATTGCTCAAGATGGAAACTAGTGAACTACCAGTTGGGACGTCCTACCTTTTCCAAAGATAGCATTTAAAAAAATAGTTTAACTTGATGCCTTTTCCAAGTTAACTCGCCTTCCCACCTTTCATGCATGTCTATTTTTGGAGACACCTCTTGTACAGTGGAGTTCTTCTTTAGTTTTAAATCAGTTAACTGATGTAGTCTTTCCAATTAACTGTTAGTTACATTTGCTTAGACATAGGAATAAATCTTTCTGATTGGCAAGACTGAGTGTTAACTCAAGGAGATTTTAGGGTTCCCTACTCCTTTGAGTGTTTATAAATAAGAGAAACCTTTCTCATTATTTTTTAACCGTTATTACTATAACAAAATTGCTAATCCTTTGTGCCTTCAAGCTTTGCTACTCAATATTTGTTCACTTTGTTTAGTGTATTTTAGTTGATCGTATATTGTATGTTTGTCTTCTTCATACAATTTTTTGTCCCAAAACGTGTAATTGTTGTTGGAAAGTTTTGAGGAAATAAATCATATGCCCACACTTGCTTTGATCCAAAGTCTCAAGATCTTTTTGTAATATTGTTGTTTTCATAATCTTTATTTAGATCTACACCTCAAAAGAACAATGAGCCTTTGAGGGAATTTTGAAAGCGAGTTTATCGTTTAATGTTATGTGTTTACAATCTTTATTTCAGTCTACGCCTCAAAAGAGCAATGAGCCTTTGAGGGAATCCTGAGATTAAGTTTGTTGTTTGATGTTTTGCTTTCATAAACTTTAGTTTAGCATACATCGGGAAGAGCAATGAGCCTTCAAATGTGTTTTGGAAGTAATTTTATCTAAGCTTGTGTTAAAACCAATCATTCCCAGTTACTTCTAAATTCTCTTGCTCTGAATTTACTTGAGGAGATATAAGCGTTATAGTTTAGGCCTAGTTGTAGTTGAAGTTATGAAACTAGAGAAAACCTTAGCTACAACGCAAAGATTTTTATAAACCTTGTGCTCTCGGCTGAGATAAAAAGATAAGAATTTAGTTTACTTTTTCTTTTTACACATAATCAACAAAAGAGGGAGCTTCCCCTCCTAATTTGAAGAGTAGTCTAATTGTGCATAGCTGTCTATTTCCGATACACACTCCATCTAGGTGCTAATTGAAATTCCAACAGATCCAAACTAAATATCACATTTACTTTATTTCATTTTGTAATTAATTATATATTTATTTAATTACCTTAATTATTTAATTAACCTAGGTATTTGAATAAGTGTGATTTATTCCCCTATACAACCTTCTAAACAAAAAATTGACTCAATATTAAGTTTATATTACACAATCATATTTATATATATTACAAAAGTAATAAATATGTCTTTCCCAATCATACATAAAATAAAAACTAACAAAACATACACATTGCCTAACTTTTGGTTGTGTAAAAATTAACAAGAGCTGTAGCAACGAAGTTCCTACAAAAAAGTTATAAAATAGTTATGTTTTAAAAAGTTAGAAATGGAATTATTGATGAGGTGAGACTGTTGTTTAAGAAGAACAAATGATTAAGTTAAGGATTGTATTTGTTGTTATAACTTTAGTTCTAATATATTAAATTATATTTTAGATGGTATATATGTTACATATATATTGTATATAAATTATAATATTATAATGATGTTAAAATTATATATTAAAGATATTATATATGTTACATATGTATTATATAGTGTAGATATTATAATATTATAATATGTTGTTAAATTAATAATATAATATATTAAAAATATATTATTTATTTGAATTTTTTATTAGATTATTTTACATATTTTTTTATATTATATATAGGGGGTCACAAAAAGAGCAAAACCAGTTACATCGAAATGTACAACTCAAAAGAGGCCAGGCCTCACAACAGGAGAATCACGAATCTACATATCAGAAGGACCTATATAAAGAAACAAGAAGGAGACCAAAAGACTATTGAAAGGTATCATCATGGGTGTCTACCCAAGCAGTCCACCCCATAGATCCCTCCATCCACACAATGTTTTTCTTCTCCTGGATTTGCGCAAGCATAAGGATTTGGTCCTTATTGGAGTTATTATTTTCCTTAACCTCCTGGTTAAGCATTTTGCAAGTCCTCTCGAACATCTACAGGTTATCCATATTCTCCCTCCAAACATATCCATCCTTCATCTCATAGATGAAGAAAGTGGCATATCCCGTCTTCAGGAACCTTTTGAGCTTTTCTTTTTCAATCAGCATAGTAGTATGAACCTGCAAGAAGATTTTAAAATATGTGAGTTTTCAAAAAGACTCAATAAGAACTCTGGGGTTGTTTTGATACCTTTCCTCATTTCTACATTTCCAAATTTGCCATAAAATATTAGAGGAGAGAATGTTCCAAAAAAAATTAGTATCTTTCTTAAGCCCATCAATATGCCCAGTAACAATTTCAAGAATATTAATATTCATAGGATAAGTGATACCAAACATATGCCAAATTTCCTTAGCAAAGATGCAGTCAAAGAGAATGTGTCTACTAGACTCGGGTAATCTGCACAGGTTACAGTAATCAGTCGCAAAGTTATCTTTTCTAATTGGGAGCCTATCAAGAACCAAAAGCCATTTAAAACATTTTATTTTAGGTTCAGTAGGGCCTTTCCACAATATATCAAAATACTTCTTCCAAGAGCAGGTGTCAAGGGTGGAGTACCAAACAGAATTGACATGATCAATGATGGCATCAGTATGCCCAATCACATTGTAGATGTTTTTAGCTTTGATTTTGGATATAGTGGTCCCATCCGACCATTTACAACTTAAATATCTATGAGAGTCCATATGGCAAGTAGTAGGAAGGTCCCTGGTAGCTTTAAGAATCATATTATAGGTTTTCTTCTGGGAGGCCGGGATATCAAAATTGTTTCTAAGATCTTCCCAACTGATTATCCTGTCTTGCTCAAAGAGGTCAGCCAATTGAGAAATGCCCTTATTAGACCAGTATCTAGCAGAGCAGCCTTGGGAGAGGGCGAGGGGTTTGCCAGATGAGTGTAAGTTCCACCAGATGGACCTTTCACCATTTTGAATTTAATAGAATGGAAAATATAAAAATAGATAAGCTAAGTTAAATCATTTATATTGGTAACATAGGAGACAAAAATTAAGAGAAAATATGTTATTCAAAATTATAAAAAAATAAAAAATATGCTACTTATAACACTATTTTTTCATGAAGTTACTATTTAAATTTCCAATAAAAACATAAATATTAAAATATATAACAAAAATTTTAATTTATTTTAAAATATTAAAAATCTAATTAAAATGTGGTAATTTGTTTTTTAGAGTTTAGACTTAGATTTCTATTTTTCCCTATTTTTATTATTTTCTTACATTAACCATAATTCATTGATACAAGAAAAATATAAGATAGATAATATTTTTTTATTTTGATTAATGAAAAAAAGTAAGTATTAAAGATTGAATAAAATAAAAATTATAATAAAAGATTGATTCAAGAAGAAAATTATTAAAATTAAAATTATTTATATTAATAATTAAAATATAAGATAATAAAAAAATTAAAGGGGTTGAGAAAAGTTTCACTTGATCAAATTTTTAAACTTAATTATTATAGTGGATGTCTTAAACAATTATTCTTTTGGAAATATTAAAACTAGGAATGAAACCAACATAAAATTTTAATAAAATTTATTTCAATAAAATGTTGTGTACACTAAGTTAAAGCATTTATATTGCTAGTCAAATGGTATGTACGGAGAATGAAAACTAAGAAATAAAAAGTCTTGCTTGGTAAAATTGGAAAACATGATTATTATAATGACACAATTTTAGATGTATTAATAAAGGTATAAGGAATTTATTCATATTTAAAAATTAAAAATATATACTATAGCAACAATGTTTTTGGGGCTACAAATTTATAAATTATAGGTTGAATGGTAAGGCTAACAATTTTTGTTGTGGTTTGTATTTTTCTTTTGTGCTTTGTTTGTGCTAGGATGTTGCCCATCTGTCATTCACTCTCTTTGTTTATGCTTGTGTTTCTCCTTTTAGTTATTCGGTGGGTTGAAGTGTCTATGATTTTTCTTTTGATTGTTTTATTGAACTCATGGGTCTAGGGGCCTTCCCCTACTTTCAATATAAAAACAATACCATTTAAAATTAAATTTATCAGTAGTCAAATGCTATGCAAAAATATAAAATAAATAAATAAATAAAAAGTCTCAATTTGTAAAATTGGAAAACCTAATTATTATAATGATGAGTTTGTTTATATTAAAAGAAGGGTAAAGGTCGCATGAAAATGAATTATTCGCACTTAAAAAATTGGAAAACGTCCTACTTATAGCAACACATTTTTTTCACTTATTAAATAGTGACTATTAAAATTTCTAATAAAATAAATAAATATTATAGTATAGCATAATAGCACAAATTCTAATTCTAATTAATTTAAAAATATCAAAATATAATTAAAAGAATAAAAATAATTACCACTTTATACCACTAACCTAAAAGAATGAAAAAAGAGATAAAAAGTCTTACTTTGTAAAATTGGAAACTCAGTGAGTCAAACTGCATTTATAGAAACTAAAAAAATATACCTTTACTTGGTAAAATTGAAAAACCTAATTATTATATTTTTTTATGTATTAAGAATGTAGAAATTATTATTTATTAAAAATTTAACTCTTTTTAATTAAAACAATGAAAATAATAGTCAATTTATAACACTAAAAGAATGTAAACAAAAAATCTAAATTATATATAAAATAAATATTTCAAAATATAAAATATAAGTATAAATTTAATGAATAGGTTGAATGATAAGATTAGCCATACCATCTAAAAATTAAGGAAGTTATTAAAAAAAGACTAAAATTTAAATATAAATTTGTTGATTAAACTATAATTTTCTTAAAAATTAAAAATATTAATATCAATATAATTTAATTATTTTAATTTAAAAATATTTTAAATTAATATGAAGTATGATTTGTTACAACAGAGGGTTATACAAATGATAAGATTAATAGATAAATACTAAGTATGATTTGTTACACTAGAGGATAACCCACCATTCCATCATAATCGTTAATGGAAGTAATGGAAGCGCCAAAATCGCTTATATCTGGTGAAAATTGTGCACCAATTAGATTCAAGAGAATTGATTTTTGAAATATATTTTGTTATATAATTCTCATCTATACATTGATAATAGATTGAAAAAATTCAAATAGAAAAATTACTCAAATTCTCATTGGTTAAATGAGAGTTATTAGTTAAATTCTGGTGGTGCCTATAGTTCCTTTGGCAGGAACTAATAAGACAACACAATAATGCACCCACTCAATTTCTTAATAAGCACTAGATTGGCATTGCACATATTCAAAGTTACAAACAATGAATAAAGTGTAAAATTTCATATGTTCATTTATCGCAATTTTTTAAGGGGTTTTTAGAACATTGTTTATAAAAAAAATGTAGAAGATTATTATTGAAGGTGCAAGTGAAAGACATAAAATTGTTATAAGGAAGTATAATAAACATTTGTTTTTATAGTAGAAATATTTTTTTACAATCTATGAAGATGATTTAGAGTGCTTATGAAATTAATTATGTATGCACTTTTCATCAATATTTGAAATCATAGTGTTATCAATTCAACAGTGGTTTTCCTAATGATGAATCACTAAGTTTGATCTCAAACATTGAATTAATGCTCCAACATAATAAGTGTTAGTTTCAGTTAGCTGTCAAGAATCCAATGACATAATTAGTTGTCAGTTTATTTAGCAGATTTGTAGTGAAATTATTGTCTTCTCCATTTGTATAAATTTGTATCACTTGATGAATAAGGTATGGCATTGAGTTCCTCTAATTTCTCTTTTTATTTCTGCTCTATTCTCTATATTCTTTTGCTGTGTTATATTTTAATACCCCACTCACATTCCGAAGCAAAGTGATGGCCACAAAGAGTAAACGGGAAAGGCGTATCTGTACATCCAAAATACGGGATTTCCATGACAGCAACATCATTGTTTGGATACAATTCATACCGATCCTGTTGGATCGGACCTTTGGCCTTGTTTAACCGGTGTAATATCAATTGTATATGCAATTTCAGCGACCTGACATTAATTTTCAAGAAAAGATGAGACTAAATTCTATTCTCAATCTCTCTGTTATCCTCAAAGATTAAACATTACACACTAGAGAAAAATAGCATTAAAATATTTAAGCCTAAGAGGGTATCAAATAACGCCTAAGGGAGCTCATGCGGACAGTAAGCGGCTTCGCCTATCCATCCTACTGTCGCAAGGAATATTTTTAGTCACAAGATCAATAGCTGCATTCAACCTATGTTTCCCAACTTTTCTTAAGATCAAAAAAATTATAGTCCTTGCAGCCTGGCGCAGTCCCAAACCGCCCAAAAGCTTGCACAACTAGATAGCAGGGGTATCGTTGCCATGCGGCTTCCTACGCGGAAGAAAAGCAATGTAAACTGGATGGGTTGAAGGCGTGGAGGAAACAATCTTGTTGATGGAATAACACTATTGTTGTAAAAACTCAAAAACAAGTTTGAACAAGCACCCTGTGTACTGCCTCGGATAGAACAGTTGGTAGTTAGGAAGTCAATAGAGCATAGCTATCCTTAGGAAGAGTAAGTGTTTAAGTCAAATCAAATATCTCCCGATCGTATAAAAGCTGCAGTAGACAGTCCATCGTTTAGGGCTCCTCCTATATCGTTCCCTCCACGCCACTCAGGCCAAAAGGAAATAATTGTCAACAACAGTACAAAATCCTCCTGCTACATAGACCTGCTGTCCTTGTGTCAATTCAATAAATATCATTTAAACTTCTACCAGCCAGCCTGCATTGTTACGCCTCCTCCCGTATGCTTATCCATGCTAATAAAAGTAATACAATTGGTACAAATCCTGGGTAGTGTGTTACTACATCTTATGCGGTCGGCCCATTATACCTAGGATTGCATACTTTAGTCATCAGATGTTTGAGGCGAGTTTAAAGACATCCGTATGTATAGCTAGGTAGCGTGGAAAAATTAAATGGAGGTGTCAGACCCCTTTGAGCTCTAATCCAGACACCCTGAATAGAAATTACTTCATTCGCCCAAACCCAAGCAAACCAATGAATAAATCTTGACTCTGTTTAAACCACGTATACATGCAACTACCTCAGCACATTATAGAATGATGCAAGTGACTGACGAGAGAGATGAAGTGCTTGATTCAGTAGCTCTCTACACTTCTGAGAAATGTGATGGGACAAATGATGTATATTCTTGTCAGCACCGTAAAAACTCTCATTTGGAGCCCCACGCCACACTTTAGTTCTTATGAGATTAACTACCTTATTCAATTGTTTAAATGATTAGGAGGCACGAATATATATCTATCTATCTATCTCCACCCCTTTAGATAAGGATCTCTCTAGTTTTAAAAAAAAAAAGAAAGAAAAAGAAGAAGAGGAGGAGGAATAGGTATCAAGGATTGGTATGTTCTACTTCCTTTTTTGTCATTTTAGTTATGCAAAGTTAAATATTACTTATAAGGAAAGAAAATAGTATGTATATAAGAGTTGAGTAAAATTAGATATTATTTTATTAACAAGGAAGCTTCATATATTTATTTATGTTATTTCTTTAGCTAGTAGATTTAATATTTATAAAAAGAAATAAAGTCATTTTTTTAATATAATCTTCATTATCCATATAGTTAAATATGGATATGAATAAGAGGAGTTAGTAGACCTTTTAAATAAATAAATGCTTCTTATGGAGATAAGAGGAATTTTTATTTGGATTTAATATTATTAATATTAAGAAAGGGGAGTGGGAATATTAATATATTAATGTTGAGAGGAGTGTTAATATATTGGTATTATTGTTGTTATGAGAGAGAGAGTAATAGTAAAGTTAGCATCATTATAAATGTTATCAGGTGAGTATTTTAGATAATAAAAGGAATTTGTTGTGTTTCAAGTGTGAAATATGGACATTACACATTGGTAATAAACATTATTATTAATATTATAAGTAATAGTAGGGTTAGTGATAGATGTGGTAATAAATATTATAAGAAATGTTATTCTTCAAGAGTAGTAATAAACAAATCAACTAAGCTAGAATGAGATTTAATATTAATATGATTATTCAATAAACTAATAATAGCATTATTGAGGTTAATATCATTACTTAGTCAAAAGGAATTAATATTAAGATGTGTTTTAATATAAATACATATTAATTGATTTAGCAAGCTATATTAAGTATATAGAAAAAAAAATGTTAGGTTTTCTAGCTAAAGAATTGGGTATGACAATAATGACAAGAATTTTATATAAATTTTTAAAAAATATTAAAATATTTTATATAAGAATTTTAAAAATATTTTAATAATCTTATTTTGTTTTTATTTTTCTCAATTTCATAATTACACTCAATTTGACATAATATCAAGAGCATGCTATCCAAAAGTAAAAATTTAAATTTAAATACAATCAAATAAAAATTATAGGATCATCTTAAGATTCACCTGCATCAAAACTTTGTTTATTGAGAAACATTCTTTTCTAGTTATTCTTTTTCATGTTTCCTATTATAGACATAAAATTTTAAATACACAATTCAAATTCCTTATTTTTAATTTTTTATCAACAAAATTATAATCAATTCAATCTCCAAATCAGTCATAATCATTGAGAAAAAAGTTTCAAATCCAACTTAATTGAATTACCATACTTTTCTTTAGATCCCCTATGTTTCTTCCTATGCGAGAAACCTTATATTTCTTCATCTACTTATCATTTTTAGATTAATAGTTTATCAAATAATTTTTAATAGTGTTCCCAAATCATTCTAAACCAATATCCCACATCAAAATCTTTTATTTAATTGAATTTAAATCTTAATTTCAACAACTTCATTAATTCAATAACAATTCTTTCTTGTACAAGAAAATATTGGAGTTCCCAGAACAACAACCTACAACCTTCGCAATGCAGAGAAGCAACCTTAAAATGATGCTATTTCACCAGTCGATGCCAAATACAATAACCCTGAAGAGGATTTATAATGTACAAAATCCTTGTGAAAAAGGCACGAGGAAAAGATGGAGAGACAGCAGGAAAGCAGGTGACCGTCCTCCATCAATGCACAGACCAAAAACATTAATGCGCCGAATGCACCGAATAGGAAATAAATGCAGTTGGACTTAATAAAATGCAGGTAAAAAAAACGTGCATGCCAACACCCCCCCTTAAGTGCAACTTAGGGAGAAAAAGAAAATGCAATATGCAATAAGAGATGCATTATAGGTCCCGGCAATAAAGCCTTGTTAGGTACCTATGTACAACTACAATGCAATGAACTACAAATCTCTCATAACCGGAGAAAAGGAGAAAAACCCTGTGGGAGAAAACTCCTCTCCAAAAGAGAGAAAGAAAAAAAAATTGAAAGGAAGGAGGACTCCTTAAGACCCCCCAAGGACAACTTCCTTCACCCCTAACATTGATCGCAACTGAAGATAGCGAGGAGATGCCAAAGGTTTAATGAAGATATCTGCAACTTGCTGCTCCGTAGGCAAATAATCCAAAACAAGAACACCATCCTGAATGAGCTGCCGAATGAAGTGCATGTGGATCTCAATATGCTTGGTGCGTTGATGCTCCACTGGGTTGTGAGAAATATGGATAGCACTCTGGTTATCACACCAAATAATAGTGGGATGATCAATAGGGAAGCCAAACTCGGCCAGCAACTGTCAAAGCCAAAGAACCTCTTGGCTAGCCAAGACAGCTCCTCGATACTCTGCCTCGGTTGATGATAAGGCAATTGCAATTTGCTTCTTGCAAGACCAAGCAACTGGACCAGAACCAAGACAAAATACAAAGCCAGAAGTAGACTTTCGATCATCAACATCACCGGCCCAATCTGAGTCAGTGAAGCCCACAATGTCAGTAGCACCAGATGTATAGTGAATGCCAAAATGTGTAGTGCCCTGAAGGTACCGTAAGATACGCTTGGCTGCCTTCCAATGACTCTCATGAGGATCTTGAGAGAAACGGGAGACAAGACAAACTGCAAAGGAAATATCAGGACGACTATGTGTTAAGTACAAAAGGCTGCCGACCAGTTGTCGATACAAAGTAGCATCAACAGATGGAGTAGTGCAACTAGTGGACAATACGACACCTGACTGAAAAGGAGTAGGGGCTGGCTTGCAGTCAGCCATCCCAAACCTCTGAAGCAAATCAAGAGCATACTTCTGCTGGAAGATAGAAATACCAGTAGAAGACTGATGGATTTGAAGACCAAGGAAGTAATGCAACAAACCAAGATCTGTCATATCAAAACGCTCCATCAAAGCATGCTTAGTATCCTCAATCATGGCACTAGAACTCCCCGTGAGAATCAAGTCATCCACATAAAGAACAAGAATGAGAAGATCCCCCCCATGGCGTTGAATGTAAACTGTAGGATCAGAGTGACATCTAGTGAATCCAGAAACAAGCAAGAAACTATCCATCTTCTCATACCAAGCTCTAGGGGCCTGTTTGAGACCATACAATGAACGTCGAAGCCTGCAAACAAGTGAAGGGTCTTGCACAAAGCCTAGTGGTTGCTCCATATAGATCTCCTCATGAAGATCACCATGCAAGAAAGCACTCTTCACATCCATCTGATACACTAACCAACCCTGAGATGCAGCAATAGAAAGTACGAGGCGTATGGAATCCATCTTTGTGACAGGGGCAAAGGTCTCGGAATAGTCAATACCCTCAACCTGAGAAAAGCCCTTAGCCACTAGACGAGCCTTATACTTATCAATAGAACCATCAGATGCAAACTTGGTACGATACAACCACTTGCATCGAACCAACTTTCTTCCTTTAGGAAGAGAAATCAAATCCCAAGTATGATTCTTCATCAAAGAAGAATACTCCTCTTTCATAGCATTATCCCATTCCGGAACACCCGAAGCATCTGAAAACTTCTGAGGATCAGTACAAACTACATGACTCAAAAGACTACTACCTAAAGTGCGGGAATGAGTGGAACGTGTAGCTATGGGATCACCTACAAGGGAACCAGCATCCTCAAGAAGTGTACGAGCCCATAAAGGTCAACGGGGTGCAGGTGGAGGAGAAGGAGAAGATGGAGTAATATCAACAACAAGATCGATACCATCATCAGGAACAACATCATTACAAGCATCATCATCATCATTTGGAAGCACAACATCCTCTGAAGAAGAACTAGGAAGAAGAGAGGGAGAGGCTTGTGATGGAGAATCCTTCGAAGTGAAAGACTCATCAAATTGAACATCACGACGAAAATAAACCTCTCGAGTGACAGGATCAAACAACCGATAACCCTTCACATCCTCACAATAGCCAACAAAAATGAACCGTTGACTTTTCTTCTCCATTGCCTTGCGCCTACCATCTGGAATGAATGCCCATGCATTACTCCCAAATACTCGAAAGTAGGAAACCTTGGGCTTGACATGAGACCAAGCCTCCTCGGGAGTCATATTCTGCACTGCCTTATGGGGCATACGATTCTGAATGTAGTTGGCACAATTGACAGCCTCTGCCCAAAATGCGGGAGCCATGGATCTAGATTGTAGCATATAATTGGCCATCTCCCGTAAAGTTCTATTCTTCCGTTCGGCTACACCATTCTGCTGAGGAGTGTATGGCACTGTGTGTTGATGAAGAATACCCTTAGTACAACAAAATTCTTGAAACGCCTTATTGACATACTCCCCCCCATTATCTGTGCGAATCTTTTGAAGGGAATGTCCTGACTGCTTCTCCACAAATGCAAGGAAGGTCATGAAATGTCGAAGAACCTCATCCTTGTACTTCAAAAAATACACCCAAGTGCGCCTAGAAAAATCATCAATGAAGGTGAGCACATACTTGGCCCCTGAAAAAGAAGGAGTGGGGAATGACATGAGGTCACTATGCACCAACTCAAGGGGTGTCGAAGCACGTGTGGCCATACCTTTGGGAAAAGGATCCCTATGATGCTTGCCAAGCACACAACCTTGACAAACTCCATCTGAACAAGAGATCTGAGGTAGACCAATTACCAAATTTTGTGTGCTCATCTGCTGAAGATATTTGTAATTAAGGTGCCCAAACCGTTCGTGCCAAAGCTTGCTTGTAGAATCTGCATGAGCAATAAGGGATGATCCTGATGAAGACTCAAATCCATCAAACCTATACAAACGAGCCACATGGTCAATTGTTCCTGTAGCAATGACCTTCTCAGGATCCTACATCTCTCGAATAGTCACATTAGTAGGAGAGAACTCAACAAGCCTTCCATCACCATGATTACAAATTTGATAGACAGAAAGCAGATTCTGGGAAATATCAGGAACAAGAAGAACATCATCAATGCTACCATCTTGCATATGAACTGAGCCTGTTCCCAAAACTGGAATTTGAGAAGAGTTCCCAATAGCAATATGTGAAGTAAGACTATCAGAAAGAGAATCAAGAAGAGCCTCAGTATGAGTCATGTGATGAGAAGCACCAGAATCAAGAATCCAACTAGAACTGGTAGAGGACAAGGCTGTAGCTGAGAGGGCTTGCCCTTTTCCCGAAGAAGAAGACTTAGGCATGGCAAGATTATGCTTCCTCATGGCTTCCTCTAATGCTGCTAGCCTTGCAAAACAATGTGTATCATTATGCCCAGATTTTCCGCAGAACGAACAGTTCTCCTTCTTCTTCTTAGACTTTGAAGATGACTCGCCCGAGTTAGAAGGAGGAGGAGGTGAAAGATTATTCTTCTGATCAGTCTTCACCTTAGGCTTGGAGGGAGACTCACCACTTGAAGACGAATCTATCTTGGGCTTCTTCTTATTCTTACCCTTGCCCTTGGAAGATTGAGCCATTAAAGCATGACTCTTAGGAAGAGCATCCATCTGAATCAACTTGGCCTGCTCCCTAGTCAATCGATCACAAAACTCCTCAAAAGTAGGCATCTTATGATCGTCCCCCATGGCATCCATAGTAGAATAGAAAGTAGAGGCAAACACTTGAAAGGGACCTCTAAGCTTAGACAGGATCAAAAAAATACACTCCTTATCTTCTTTGGCATGACCACATCCTTTTAATTGAGACAAAATCAACTTGAACTGTGCAAGGAAATCCTGAATGGAGGGAAAAGATTCTGGAGAGAGAGAAGTGAGATCTGCTTCAAGTTGCAAGATCCTAAACTGATTGACCTTACCATACAACGCTGCAAGCTTATCCCACACCTCTTTAGGTGTTTTACACTCAACAATATGAAATAACAAATTATCAGACACATGAAGACCTATGAGTCCTTTGGCCTCATCCATTTTGTTTCTATGAACAAATAGCTCAAATGTTTTTGTGAATTCAGGTTGGTCGGCATCCAACAATTGCCATAGACCCCGAGACTACAACAATTGTGACATTTTGAGCTTCCATGTGTGATAGTTGTGCGGAGTGAGCAATTCAATCCTAGGGTCCGACATGATATACAAGGGCACTCAAAGGACTAAAATGCAAAATACACCCCCCCAGAATATATTCAAACTAATTTGATAATTTACAAGGATCAAATTTGCCAAAAGATATAATAGTTACAACTTGTAACTTCAAGCTAATAAAAAAGGGCATAAAATGACAGAATTTTTAGAAAACACCTCATCTAGATCGTTGAAGCAGCTTTTCGACAGTAGCTTGTTTGCTGAAAAACGGGCTCCGTTTGCAAAGATTGCGCAAATTTGAAAAAAACCTATTTTAGGCACTTCCGGAGCACTCAGTCACACCATATGATCTGTGATCACAATCAAAGTACTCCGGCACCTTAGGGCGATATGAGTAATGAATGTGCGAGCAAGCCATGCCAAGTTCCACTAAGGAAGTGCCAAGTCACCAATGCCAGTAAAGGTACTGCCAAGTCACCAAGGAGAACGGGCCAAACACAGCCAAGGTACTGCCAGGTCACCAAGGACAAACGGACCAAGCACCAACTCGAGGGAGGGCCACGTCCGCCATGTTCTGTGAGGTGATGCAGGGGAAACCGGAGTTTACAGACCTGTTGACCCACCGGCTTAAGCACCACCCTGGACAAATGGAGGCTGCGGCTTAAGTCCCTGGTCAAGCCAAACTTGCATTCAGCACATCCCACTAGTCTTTCCTCTTCTCACGCACACAGCCACAATTGAGGTCAGAAGAACACACGGAGACCTCAACAGCAATGAATATTAGACTCCACCACCTCATGAACAGAATTCATCTTCAAAGGAAAGGTGAAGAACACGTTCAGGCAGAGCGCTAGCTAGGGGCTGTGACCAAACGAACAGCTAAACCCTTCTCCAAATCGTGTCTTCCTCAAAGAAAAACGCAGAGTCAAGTAGCCAGTACGTACGCTATAGGAGATGAGGTCTCTGGAAAGAGGCAGAAACATAGATTCAAAACTCCTTCAAAAAGGAACACGCACAGAGGAGTTTGATCTCCTTTCTTGACTTCACCGCCTCCAAAAATGCCCCCTTCTTCAGCAATTCCTCTGACTGCCCGATCGACCACCTCACCTTCACTGCCAACGTAGGGCTATGCAGGTACACTAGAATGTTCCAAATATTGGATACTGTCGACCTCTGCAATGCCTCCAGGGTATGCAACAACTGGAGTCTCAAAGTTGTGTGTAAGAGAAGGTAGGGAAGCCGATTTGGATCAGGAGAAAGATCCACGCCAAACATCCATTTGCCCCTCCACAAAGAGATCAGCCACGCGGAACTCAGTCGCATGAGAAATAAGGAATGGTCTTCCCCGTCCACCTAGCAGATCATTCTCATGGCAGGTGATATCTCAGTGACTCCATTGCTCGCTCAACTGGTGAAAGCTCTTAGCAAGGCAGGGTAGGTTGTGAGACTGCTCTGATACCATATTGGAGTTCCCAGAACAACAACCTACAACCTTCGCAATGCAGAGAAGCAACCTTAAAATGATGCTATTTCACCAGTCGATGCCAAATACAATAAACCTGAAGAGGATTTATAATGTACAAAAGCCTTGTGAAAAAGGCACGAGGAAAAGATGGAGAGACAGCAGGAAAGCAGGTGACCGTCCTCCATCAATGCACAGACCAAAAACATTAATGCGCCGAATGCACCGAATAGGAAATAAATGCAGTTGGACTTAATAACATGCAGGTAAAAAAAACGTGCATGCCAACAGAAAACCCACCTTCAACAAGATAAACATTTTTCACACAAAAATTCTCAATTTTATTGTTTGAATCAAAATAAAAATAATTTAAAAATAATTTTATGATAAAAGATCCCACCTAATTATTTAACAATTTGAACAAAATTGAGAAAAAAACATTTGGAATCATAATCCACTTCAATCTTCAATAACCTTGTGTTCTTCCTAGAATGCCAATTTTTTTTTTAAAAAATCCTATATCTCTTTTATAAATGATTCATTTTTCTTATCCCAAATTCTTAATTATAAAATCTTAAAATAAGATAATAAATAATTATTTTTAACTAAAGAATTTTAATAAAATATTATTAGCCTAATTCATGCATTTTATTAAAATGTAATTAAATTCTAATTCCAAATTTAATTTTAATTTCACTAATTAGCTCTCCCAATTCTAATATAAAAATATACTTTTAATTCTAGTTCATTAGGTTTTGTCAATTTATTTCAAAAAAATTGATTTAAAATTTTTTACAGATCAAAATTAAGGATAGATAATTTGCAAAGTTAATTGAAATTAATCCATCTATTTATTTTCTATTTTCTATTTATTTTCTTATTTTAAAATTGTAATTTGAAAATTAAGATAATAATATTTTATACTTTATCAAAAGAAAATAGATTGAAATATTATTTATTCCCTTCATTCAATTCTTCTTAAAAAATATTTAATAATAAAATATTATATTTTCAAATTATAAAATTTATCTAAGGAATTCTTTATCCACCATTCACAAATAAAAGATAAATATAATTAAACATTGTTTTATTTAGCTAAGTTCCTATCATACTAACCATCTACTGACATTCCAATAAATATTCATGTATGTTCATTGAAATATTTTTATTCAAAATGATTGGGAATGAAGGTTGCTACAACTATATATTAAGGCACTTGGTTTCCTTTGAGAAGTCGACTATTTTTTAGATAATTTCTATCATAACTTAAGCCTTGTGTTCAACTATTGATTTAAGGATGAAAAAATGAATTTATAGATTATAAGACAAAATCTTAATGATTAGAAAGTGATAAATATTTTATGTTAAAATTTATTAAAGTCATCATATACTCTTACTCATTTCTTTATTTTTTGTTTTCTCATTTTTATATTAAAATAGTTCATAATTGGGTAATCATATTAGGGGAAAAATGCTATGTCATTTCTATCTCCTTTCATTCACTATTGGAATAATATTTATTAACATTTTGATAATTAGATGTATTCATCAATACAATTAACTATTTACATGTATATTTTAGTGTAATATGATTGAGATTTTCTTTTCTTTTATTTTAATTTTTTTAAGATAAAAACATGATTAAATTAAATATTTATTTCAAATAGATTTTTAGAATCACATTTTTTATTAATTACAAAATTAAATTTAATTCTTTTAAATGATTTGTATTATTTAATTTTTAAAATTATTTATAATTGTAAGACCCTGCCTTGTAAGCACTTAGTACCACACTAATTTGTTATATGCTTTTCTTGAATTAATGATTAGATATATGGTGGATGATGAATAAGGTGATCTTTGGGCAATATTTTTGCATTTCATGTTGACATTATGGTTTTTCGTCACTACTCTAAAGGTAACAAATTAAAGTAATATATAATTGTTACTTACAATCATGTTGGTAATGTACAGGTAATAGTGTTGGCATGAGAAGGGGGAACCATCAAGAGCAAATTGAAAGAATTTTTTGAGGAAATAAAATCGATCCTTGATCTGGGGCCTAGAAACAAGTAGAGTCAATGTATTGGAAGACTAAGGTTGTAAGGGTCGTTTTAAAATGGCTAACTTATTTAAGGCATGTGGGGGTACTTAGTTGTGTGTCATGTGAGATGTAAGTTGGGGTTAAGGTTTAGAAACCATTATCTGAGTTGAAATTCATATAGGTCTTGGAGAAGGTCTTTAAAGAGGGGTGTTCAACAATTTCCTTGGTTGGGATGCAAAAATAAAACCCTTAGGGTCTATGCCATAATGGTAGGGGTCAAGTGGGCATGCAATAGGGTCTCAAGGGCATGATTTAACCCCTAAAAAGTCCTAATTTAAAGAAGAGTGACATATTTTGAAGAAAATATGGAGGGATTGTTTAAGTGGGTGAAGCCACAATAGTGGTTTACAATTGAAGTGAGGAAGGAAAACTCACAAAAAATGAATGCATGGCAAAAAACTTGATTTTAGGGGTTCGTACGAACCTATTCGTTCGACCGAACCAATTAGGGGTTCGGTAGAACCTAGGTTCGGCCGAACCCTCTCAATACTTTCCCGCCAAAAAAGCCATCAAAGCCCCTTATAGAAGGGGGTTCGAATGAACCCTGGTTCGAACGAACCCATAGGGGTTTGCTCAAACCCCCTTTATTCCTCATCCCCCCCAAGACACAAAAAAAACTTGAATTTTGGCACTTCAGAGCTCTGCTTGAGGATGAAAATGGAGGAATATTCACAAACCCAACTAGAATCAGGTAGTCCTCAGAACGAGTTATCCAATTAATATAATTTTAATATGTTTTGGTTTTATTATGTATTTGTTTTTTTAGTTTTATTAAACATAGGTTTTTCATCGAAAATGAAGGTCTTTGTTCTACACATGTGGAAAAATAGCAGATTATCAAAAAAAATATATTAAAAAATATGAGTGCACCAGATATTGAAGTCCTTGATCTAATAGAAAAAAAATTTGAATTTTGATATATACAAAAAAAGTTATGCGTTATACGGTCGTGATATGTCTGAATTGTAATTGGTTTGACTTTGAAACTTGGTTAAAGAAAAAATATTCAATAAAAAACTATCTAACCAAGTGGAAGCACTAGATATCAAAGTTACAAATCTAAATTTGAAAGAATTAGAATTTTATCCTTCATGGAAAAAAAGTTATGCGTTATACGGTGTGCGTCACTTTTTAAAAATGTTGTTTTTTGAAAAAAAATAGTTTTGTGGGAGATGGAAAAAGAAGTGGAATCTAATTCCAAAAATTTTGAAAAAAATATTTTTAGAATCTACAGACAAAATGTGATGAGACTCTAGTTTGCATCATCTTCAAATTCTTCACGGTTTAGCCGCTATAGGTGCCCGAATGTGAATATTTACTTTAAAAAAATAATTTCAATGTCCAGTTTCGCCAAAAATTATAAACCACTATTGTGGGATCACCCAAGTGCATGTTACCCTCTTTAATGAGGAAAGATTCTCATTGATGGGGGGAGTTACACTCCACACCTTCCCATCCAAGAGTGGCAATTTGTGAAACTTCTATATATTTGGAGAGGAAGAAGGAGTGGGGTGTGACCCACTTCTCCTTTTGGAGAACTCTAGTGAATATGGTAGGAAGAATGAGGAGAGGAGAGGAGTCTTTTGGGAGAGATAGTGATCAAGATGGCTTGGAGAGAAAGGAAGGATAAAAGAGTTAATTTCCTCACCCAAAGAAGAGAGATAAGTTCTCCCTTACTTTTATTTTCCCTTTTATTTATTTGTTCTAAGAAAGTGATATGTTGCATGGATCATGGTTGAAACAAAGAGTAGAGAACTTAGATACATGAATTTTGGTGCTATGTTATTCTTATTTCTTTGTTGAAAAAAATAAATAATTTTGAATAGATTCCATTCATCATCTTGGAGCTAAAAAAATTCTTTCCTTGGGGGTATGGCTAGAGCCCACGAGGCTCCATGACACCATTACGGTAGGGTGGAGAGCAAGCCTTACTAATCTTTGTGTTACTTATGTTGTTACTAAATAGTGTTGTAATGTTGTAGAATATGTATCTTGTTGAAAATTGAAGAATGGGAAGTGAAATCTAAGCTGTTGGTATGATTGTTTCATTTCTATGTTTAATGTGTAATGTCGAAAGTTTAGGTAATGAAAATTGTATCTTGTGGTAATAAAAGAAGAGGATATTATATGAAGTTACACTCAAACGCATGGAATAAAGAAATACCTTCCTTGGAAATGAAGGAAAATCTTCCATTGGTCCTATCTTTTCTTGTGTATTGTAATAGAGGAAGTATTCTATGTGCTTGCACAATAAGGAATGTACCCATTTTAGTATTATAACAAGGATAAGATTGAGTATTTTGAATTAAATCATCCATGATGAGTAATATGTGTATACATGAAATTGTTTCCGAAAAGAAGGAGTGTATGAAGTAGATATCATCAATAAAAAATATATAGAAGGGAAATAAGTGATTTAGATGTCAATGCATGAGATAGTAAACCTATTTGGAATATGTATTAAAATGGGGGGGGTGTAACGCCCCGCCGTGCAAACCCCAAAGGAACTAATAATAACAGAACAATTTTTTTTTTAAGAACATAAGATTGTATTTAATGGCACAACTAATTCCATTGAGGAACACGAGGTGACATTACTATTCTAACCTATAACAACTATAACAGATTAACCATAATTAATAGTTACATAAATCCATTCATTCACATAACACCATTTAAAATATCCATTAACAATAACCATATTAATACCTTATGCACATATGACAAAACAAGTAATTATAAAGATATAAAGCATTTATATTACCACAGATATAACACAACTTAACACAACTATTACAACTGATCATTCCTAAATAAATACATGGCCTGAATATACATTACATCCAAATGATAGAAAAATGCAACTATCTAAACATACATCTCAATAACCACATATACAATTTACAACAAGGTCATCCCAACACACGTGGGAGACAATACATCAATGAATACATTACATCCGAAGTATAACATACATCTAGTACAAAGAATACTGGATCAACAACATCCTCCAAAACCCTGCAATAAAAGATACATCTGCAACAAAAAGGGAACCCAACGGGGTGCGAAGCACGTTCCACCCAACCACCCCCGTGCTGGGAGTAGACAAGGAAGGATCCCCGACCAAGCACGTCTAACAAAACACAAGACTAACTATAGATAGACAACTTAACATCAAATACCACATAGAAAACTAAACAAAGATAAATCCAAAAGGCACAACAACAAATCACTTCAGAATATAACAACAAGTCACAATCACAACATCCATGAAACTCAAGCCATAATATCAAAGACTACTTCCAACAATAACCAAAGACAAATCAATAAATCATTTAACCACTACAGACACAATATCACTTATCACGAGGTTACAATGCTTCAAGAGAACAATGATTATGCACATCACACAATCACTGACTGACTGTTGACATAGGAAGAGTGTCATGCATAAATTGCCATGAGTTACCCTGCCTCAACCTTCCTAGGCTACCGGACCCCCATCCTGGGTTACCCTGGCTTGCCTCTACCAGCCGCCGGACCCTCACGCAAAACTATGCGTCCCATCTCATCTCGAGCCTTATCATTCACTTGCTTCACGAGAGAGACATTCTTCATCTTTATTAGTGTGAAAGATCTCCATTAATTATTTTAGATTATCACTTAATTAAACTCTAGGTGAGTTACCCTGGCGCCCCTTTGTGTGTCAGACCCCCACAAAGAGCCACTCTCCTATCGACAACACACAAGGTACAATACCATAATAGGTAACTAGACAACATAACCTCTCCAATCCAAGGAGGAAACAAAACAAGGAAACTCACTCCAAACACTGGAGGAAACCAAATACGAAAACACACTCCTTCCAAAGGAGGTACAAATCTCATTACCCTCTCCTATTTCCCAGGAGGGACAAATCCCCGTTCGTGGAAACTGGGTACAATATCATAGTACAACTCTACACCATTCCTAAAGCGATTCACAAATTGAACCTCTACACAAAACATCCCACTCTAGAGAACTTCTCTAGAAGACTTACATAGACCCTTAACCCCATTTGCCCGACATGGAGAATAAAAGAAACATGACAGAAAAGCATTCCAGGAAACTCATTATCTAATGTTAGGGTTTCCTAAACCCAATCAAACACAGTTTTCAATCTTGCATTTACTCAATCAAAAACACCAAATTCATTTCCCAACATTGAAGTATTTACAACCCAATCATTTATTCTAAACTTCACAATTAACTTCCCTAACCAAAACATTCCAATAAATAAAGTCATCTGAATAAAATAATCAACCCTTACTCTACGTTTAACAGTTGTATTCATAATCGAGGTATTATAATAAACAAATTCATCCAGTTAAATAACTAAATCAACAATTCGAGAATATTCGATTCAAATCAAAACACATCGTTTATTTCTAATTTACAAACCTACACTATAACATTGCACTATTCAATTTATTTATAATCACATAACTTGTTCCTAATCATCTTAATTATGATAACTTGAAAAAATTATTATTATAATAAATTTACAATCCCAACACATAAAAATCAAATATAAACAAAAAACCTCAGTAAATAACTTGGTAATTAATTTATATATATATATATATATTAAATAATATATAATATATATATAAATATAAATATAAAATACTTCACAAAATGCATTAATAAATAAAAACCGAATTAAATAAAAGTAATTTAAAAAAAAAAACAAACGAATTAAAAACTTTAAAAGGCCGAACCTCCACACAGGTGGAGGTACTATGCCCTGTGGGGAGGTCGCAGTCCCTACGGACTGCGCCCAGCAGCTTCGGCTGCTGTGCACAGCCGTAGTGGCTACGTACAGCCACAGCCGGGGCCGTGGGAGGGTACGGCGTCGGCCGACCTCCCACCCCCAATTTTTTTTAATTTTAATTATAATTTTTTTTTGTTTTAAAAATTTTATTTTTAAATAAAACTTCTCTTCTTTTTTAATTACTATTTTTATTTTCGATTTCGATTTTCGAATCAAATTAAAAAAATGAATATTAACTTATATACATAAATACATTTTATCTTAAATTTTCATTTTCAAGAAGCTACGAAATTCAAGAACACAAATTGTTAAACATAAATTGTTTTATAAATTTTATTTTCCATTTAAATTTTTATTTAACTTTTATTTATTTATTTATTTATATATATATTTTAATATGATTTCAAATCAAATTGACCTCGAAACTAACAACTTCATAAATATTCTGTACATGAAATTCCGTGAAACATATATATATAATTTTATTTTATTCATTATCTTTATATAAGAAATCTGCACTATAAAAGAATAAATTTATCCTTTTTTTTATATAAACGAAATCACACAGACAACCAATATTTATTTGTATATATATATATTTAATTAACACAAACAGAATTATATTATATATATATAAGAGATTCTGAACAATAAAATAAATAAATAGATTTTCAAAAGATCTAATATAAATCTAGGCAAGCAAAAATATTCATCACAATACAATATGATTTTCTTTTCAATAATTTCATAATTAAATTATATTGAAGAATTTAAAACAAGGTTTTCATTGCAGAGAAATACAAACATTTATAATGGACAAATCCCAATCACAGGAAACTCTTTTTAAAACACAAGGAGAAATTAATCTTCCAACATGGCAATCAAGAATTTATTACAGAAGAATAAACCAAAAGAGAAATAATGAACTTGAAAGGAACCTGGAATCCTACGTTCGATGAAGAATCCTTTCTGAATCCTCTTCTCTACTTCCTGCCTTCAGCTCCTTTCTCGATCTTCGGCCTTCAACGTTCTTCTGAATCTATCTTTTCTTTCCAAAACCACAATAATTTTACCCCAAAAACACCAAACCAAAACTATCTTTCTTTTATTTTTCTTTTCCAGATCCAAAACAACAGAGCAAAACTTTCGTGTGTGAATAATCTCCTCCTAAAAATAATAAATCAGAATAAAGATTCAATAAAGCTCTTTCGCTTTCTTTTTTTTCAAAAAGCCTCTTTTCTTATTGGTCCTTTTCCCCGCTTTTAAAAGCACAACTTATCTACAATTTTAATTAAAATAATTTATTAAATCAAGATATTATCCTCACATGATTTTTCTAATTTATTTTTAATAAAAAGATAATATTTAATTATATTCAACAATATTCATTTAATTATAATTATTTGCACTTTTAATTAATTAAATCACTTTTTAATTTATATTATATTTAAATTTAACTATTTTACTAACTCACAATTAAATCAAAACAACAAAACAACTTTAATTAATTATCTTATCAAATAAGATTAATTACTCAAACACTAATTATAAATAAATACTCAACAATCAAAATGCATAACAACAAGGACAACACTTCAGTCATGACACAACAACTTACAACAGGACGACGGACTTGGGATGGGGACACTTCCAAACCTACTCCCTTTTTTAACATTTTACCCATTGGGTTAATTTATTGCTCGCCCTTTCCTGCCGAAGTAGGTGGAATCGAGACTTATTCCTGCAATCCTGAAATCCAAATACACGTCAAGTAGCACATGTATATATATATAATCAAACATCCTATCATGAGAAGGAATTGCAGCGTAGCAAAGCACTCGTAAACGAATGGTGCTACACTATCCTCTCACCTATCTATTCTAACAATTACAATATCAACTGTGAAATACATTTCTAACTAAACTGATCATATGCAAATATGATTAATTATCTACTTCTTCATAATATAATATTGAATTCAATTAACATCATCATAGAGTCATCACATCGACATAAAAACATTAAAGACAAACCATTTGAATAAACAAATAATCCAAATAACACACAAAGTATCATAAATCATACTAATAATGTCACAAGCAACAATTAACTAAACTACGCATCCGCACACACCAAGACGATGAATCAATCATCATCACAACACAATATCACACTAACACATAAAAGCACCCAATAGTAGTAAATAGTATCAGAAACATGGGGGTATTACAGGGGGAGTTTTGTAGTTAGGGTTAATAGTGCATATCGACATCTTGATAGACCTCCTTGTGCAAACTACAATCAAAATAGAAATAAAACTAGCACTTGCACCTACAGGAGGTTCAAGGGAGACATCGATAGGAAATAAGAGGAAAAACATAAATGAATTGTAATAACATATAATTGGTTACATAAAAATATATTTGTATACATGTATGCATTATATACTATAAGTAGGTACATAATTTTGTTGGCATTGCTTTTTTTTGTACACTGAGATCCCTTTGAACAATTTATAATGTGTATACTTCTGATGTTAGTCAATAGTTGCTAATGGACATGGTGATCCATTGGATGTAGATTGGAATTTCAAGGGTGATGCCATAACATAAATGAGTCAATGGAACACATCACCAAAGGTAATTCAAGTTCTTGAAGATCACCCTGAAAGGGAAATAAGTTCAAAGAAACATAAAGTAAATGTGGATGGTGGCTACAAGTCTCAAAGTAGATATTAATCAATAGCTATAAAGTTGAAGACAAAAAACAAATGCCAAACTAAGCAGATGTGTTTAAAACTAAGAATTAGAACAAGCTTCTTTTGTACAAACATATAATCCAAACTTTGTGAGTTCACAATATATCCAAAATTTGCAGACAACATATTAATCAACTATAACTCACTCCAATCGAGGCACCATGCCCATTGGCTTATTATACTTTGTTGAGTTTTACAGCTGCAATGCTGGAGTTTAGCACGTATTTGAGGGTATGGCTCTATACCCACATTAATCTTATATTTTGTTGCTTGGTGCAGCTCATTTGTGATCGTCCTTCTCTTAAAATAAGGGCAAGGGTGTACACTTTGTGGCGAGGAGTGGAGAACTTGAGGCCCTCTAACGATTTGAGATGGAGAGTGGTTAGAGGAGATATATGCGTTGTCATAAGAGGAGGTGCAAAATCCCACCACCAATCTGCAATGTTTCAACCTAACCCTTTTCGCTTATGCCTCGAAGAAAGGCAAGGAATTGTGGTTTTTGACTGTCGCCCTATTCAATTGTATTGCTAGTTTGATGAAAGCACATGAAAGTGTGAGACAAAGCTTATATATGTTGGCCCCATATGGTATCACATTGAGCTTGAGTGTAAATGAGATGAGCATGTGAAACTTACTATTATATGTGATACATTGAGTTTTACTATTATAATATAACGACCCCACAAAATAATTGCTCATATATATATATATATTCCTTATTCACCTAACCTCCTCTTTTATTCACTTATTTATTTTCCTTTATTTTGAACTAAAAAAAATCTATTTTATTTATTTTACAACATATTTAATTAAAAATAAAATAAAAATAATTAAAACTAAATATTAGTAATTTTATAAATCAATTAAAGTTGATTTCTTTCAAAATATATAACATACCTAAAATATTCTTTAAAAACTAGAAAATCTTTTTATATTTTTTATATATTCTTATTTTAAATCAATATAATCTTTTCTCATAACAAATTTTACTCCACTAGTTTTCCAACTCCATAGATTTTTAAACTATGATTTTTTTGTTTATAACTATAATCAATATGATGGGCGGTTGAAGAAGTATGTAATTGTGGATGG
Organism: Sequoia sempervirens; assembly: GCA_007258455.2. Taxonomy (NCBI): domain Eukaryota; kingdom Viridiplantae; phylum Streptophyta; class Pinopsida; order Cupressales; family Cupressaceae; genus Sequoia; species Sequoia sempervirens. The sequence goes on along the minus strand of VDFB02104989.1, from coordinate 18,206 downwards.
CTATGCAAAATTAATGCAAACATCCTTTGGTTCGACGTGCTCAATGCAAATGATACTGAGGCAACAGGCCTGGAATTTGATGGTCTATTTGACCATTTTTTGCATTTTGGACCGTATATTACAACCCAAAAAATTATTAGACCGTATCATTTGACTTGCTATATTTTTATATAACCGTAAATATAACACTTCAAATTATTATTAAACCGTAAAAATTTATTTTAGGCATATATATTGTAATGCCCCGCCACGCAACCCTAGGGGAAGTTGCAAACTACAAACAATTTTGCTACAATTTTTTTAAAAAAATTTACAATTACATGTATGATAACAACTCAAAGCCAACAATCCCCTAAGGTTGTGAGACAAAGATTAATTAATTCACAGTGTAAAACAACATGCATGAAATGAAACGTAACAACATTCACTTAAACTAATTAAAGCACATGCATTCCATACATGAGATTTCCATTAAGACCATGAGATCCTTCACGGTTCCAAAGACAAAAGTTATATAATTACAATTACATCTCTCATTCCCAGAATGAGGTAAATCAATGACATGATTGTTTATTACAATTTCCACCTCGATGAAAATGAGGGGTAAATAAAATACCACAACACTAGCATAAATGAAACCAAGGTAGCCTAGAATTCCACGAGCTCTCCCACACGAAAGTCTCGTCCACATAAGCCAATGTCAAAACAACGGAATAAGGTGCACGTTCCACCCAACCATGTGATACCCGAAGGCTCACCCCCCGTGCTAGGAGATAGTAACAAGGGTTTCAGGTCAAGACCAACAACCTCTAAACATAGGCAACATGACTCAATTAGAAAAAGATACAAACATGACATCACATGACATAAAAGTAACAATGCTTCCAGATTCTAAATACATGAACACATCACGAATACAAACATAATGTTGTCTTAAGAGAAGTGTCATCACAATGTCACATGGGATATCCTGGCAAGTCTTCCTAGGTCCCGGCCCCCATCTCAGGATATCCTGGTAACCTTTAACGACTCCCGGCCCCACATGCAAACCAATGCGGAATCGGTTATCTTTCGAAGGGACAAGATAACGATCTTGCCATTCCAGGCCTTCTCGTCTCATCCCAAGTCTATACAAGCACTTGCGTCCATGAGCAAGGCAAAAATTAATCTTTTCAAATGATGGTACCACCTATACTAATTAATTGGTTTAAGTTTTCACTGAATTAACCAACTTACATTGAGATCTCTTGGCACCACTTTGTGTGCCGACCCTCAATGCAAGCCACTTCTCTAAGACAACACGTGGAACTATGCCACCACCAAAGGTACTCAAGTACAATCTAGGGATGATGAATCCCTAACCACAACATGAAGTCAACCTATCCCGTCCAAGATAACTGGGTTTAACTGGACACATTGAACGCACTACCCAAGGTAAACTAGGGTTGACCAATATAACAACAACCCAAAACACATAAAATAAAGTCTTATTTGGAAGACTTACATAACACTGACTAGATTGTCCCACACCAAGAAGAAGCATTATAAGCAATATAAAGTAGACTACTTTAGGATTTCGTAAATCCAATCATTCATCACATTAGTGCATTTAAACAATTTAAAACAACTATGTTCTTGCACAATCACGTAAAGGTTTGAAAGTTCGTTTGATTCTTGTTGACACAATACATACGATAAATTAAATCAATTATTCTTCGTTAAGCTGCAAATTCCTATATCTAGTTTTCGTCTATTCCTTTTTGCAAATATCACATATATAAATTAATTACTTCTTCACTTTTAAGAAAATAAATCACCTTTTAAATATACACACACTTATCTAATTATATATATATATATATATCTTTTAAAATATATATATAATTAATATTTAATTTCAACTAATAATTACTTCACCCTTTATTATAAAAAAACAAACTATACACATATATATATATTAAATATATATATATATATAAATTATATTCTAAACTCCTAAAATAAAACATTTAAACTATTATGAAAAATATTATAATATATATATAATAACATATATTATAATATATATATAATATAACTTATATTATAATATATATTATAAAATATATATAATATAACATATATTATAATATATAAAATAAAATAAAAAGTAAAACAAAATAAAGTTTTTTTAAACACCCATCAGTCCTGGAAAGGCGCGGCCGAGGCAGGGGAGACGCAGGGTCTCCTTGTTGCTTCCCCAGCCGCCCGGCTGCCATGGCGGGGGACGCTGCCAGCGAAGGCAGCGCCTTCACTGGCGGCGCCGCCCTTCATGGGAGCGGCGGCCAGTGAAGCCGCCCGCTGCGCGACAGGGGTTTCATCCCCAACAAAAAACGTCGGCGGTAAAATGTGAAACCAGGGTTTTCTAAAAAAAAATACACAGACCCAAAAATACATGGAATTTACCAGAAGTAAATTTAATTAAACCCATAACATTGTATAATCAATAGATGCATATATATGTATATATCTACTCCCTATTATACATATATATATGCATACATTGAAATATACACACACAGTCATAACAAATGACTATAACAACATTTTTTTTAATACCGGCAAAGAACCATTTTGAGTAACAATAGACTTCCCATTGAAATTTCAAAAATTTAACACAATAATTTCCAAATTTCACCCAAATTAAGTAGGGATTTCCCAACAGCCAAAGTTTTCATAAACCCATTTGAAATTTCAAATTTGTTTTCAAATTTCACATTGATGGTTTGAGTATAATTTCTGGTTTGTTTTGTTTTCTCAAAAAAATTTGCAAAACACTTCTATTCAAGTTTAATGGAGATTCCAACATGGTTTAAAATTTGAAGTTTGAATTTTCCAAAACTAAATTTGAGCCATTTCCAAACAAGATTATTAAAATAACATTGCATGAAGTTGGGAAAACATAAAACCTTTTGTTTTCTCCAAGTTTTTGTAGAGTGCTTCAATGGAGGTTGTGCTCCTTCAAACCTTCTCCTCCACCAATCTTTTACAATCCTTCTTCAACAATTTTCTCCAAAAATTTTCCAAGTTTCCTCTTGCTCTCTAAAATTACCAAATTCTCAAAAAAGATAATTCAAAAAAAGAATGCATTTTCCTTATGGCCTCTCCAAAAAAATGTCAAACCCCTAATTTAGCCACCCACCAAAAGTTATTGCAATTTAGATATTTTTCGATATTTCATTTTTTGGAAATTAATAAAACAACTTTATTTTCCTTTTTCAAATGCATAATACTCATTAAAAAAAACCAATTTCCATTTACCCCACAATGCTAACTAAATTCATTTTATTTCACAAAATTGAATCCAACTATTACATTTAAAACAAATCATTTTTAATTTTGTTTTCTTACATGAGGAATGCAATACAACTTCTAATGTATATTTTTTTTTTGTCTCATTATTTAATAATGCTAACACAATTGGACTAATTTAATTAATCCTCAATAAATCTAATTCACGGTTAGATTATTCATCAATTGCATTAAATCAACTAATAAATTAATAAGCACTCTATTATGAATTTTGGCAATAAAATTAAATAAAACAACACCATTTCACTAGGAAATTTAAATCATGCAAGCAAAGGGAGATGAGATGACAAGACAAATAGCTTATCCCAACTGACAACCCGACGACCCACTATGGCTAGGGTGATGTCACGACACAGAAACCCAAGCTACTATCTCCCAATCATTTTCGTTGAACAAGGGACATGCTCAGACCTGCGAAATCAGGTGGAGTCAATGTCCTGTACCTGCATCCTGCACACAACACGAGTGTCGAACATGCATACATATATATATATAAACATCAAAACACACCATGAAGAGGAAATCGCGGAATCACAGGGCACTCGCGTGCGAGTGATGTGATCCCGTCCCCTTCACCAATACAATGTCGCTAACTGATGCCTCTAAACATCAATGTTATAATCAAAGCATAAAGCATTAATAATTCACATACATGATAATTCAATCCACAACATGATGAGAAACAGGGGCACGAGATTGGCGCTCTGAAGTTTTTTTTCGGCTTTCGGCTTACTTGCGACGGGAAACGGCCTATCCCCGGTGACGGGGCTACACAGGTGTGCTCGCTCCTTTTCTTGCTTTTCGCCCTCATTAATATGCATTAATGGCAGCTAGTCCATCCTCTCCTCCCCTCTGCCGTTCGACAGAGGTCGTACCGCCTAATTACTCCTCGTCGATACCGAGGGCTTCGTTGGTTCCTGAAACTTCGTCTCCGGATAATCTCATCCCTAACCCGCTGAGCTCGAAACCTAAGTCTTTCTCCGAGGCGGTGACGAATGCTGGCAACCCTGTCAACAATTCCGCTAGGTTTTCGCTCACCATCCCAAATGAAGCCGCCAACCCTGGTAAGATTTCGGATACTGCTCCGATATCCTTTTCCATTTCCCCTAATCTTGAAATGCTCGAAGAAATTGGTAAGGAGAAAAATAGGTTAAGAAACTTTGCTATTTTTTTCTCTGCTGTGGAAATTGATAAATGTCCGCCTAGGAAGTTTCTTGATGATTGGTTTCATAATTACTGGAATTTGAAGCTTGGGTATCATATTTCTTTCTGTCGACAAATTCAGAAAGGATTATTTATCATTTTTTTCTGTAAACACGAAGCACAAACTGAAGTGCTTAAAAAACAGTATTGGTCGGTTGGCTCTACCTCATTTCGCGCCTTGGCTTGGTCGCCCGAGGCCATCCACGAAGAGGTTCTGGCGCTTTCCGCCCCTCGCTGGATCCTGGTTAAACATTTGCCGCCTTTCCTTTGGCGTTTTCTCCCGCAGCTTCTTGAACCACTCGGAAAAACCATTCGAATGGACGAAACTGTCCGTTTGGTTCCTCATATGGATGCGAGAATCCTCATTTCGCTGAACCCGGGGCTTGACATCCCGTCTGAAATTAACATTTGCATCTCACAAGATAAATTTTCCTGCCCTATTGAAATTCTCGGAGGCCTAAATTCTTGTTTCCTGTGTCGTCGTGAGGGCCATTTGAGAAAGGATTGCCCCATTATCAGAAAGAAGGCTTCGCAACCAAAGGCCGCAGATCCCCGTGACCTCCCTAATTTGGACAGTGCGGACTCGAACCCCTCCTGTAGTAAGCCCCCCGTCGTTAACGCGCCCCCTCAACCCTCTCCTGTGCTGACCTCCCTCTCCCCGCCCCCTCCTCCTTTCCCCTCCCCCGTGTCTCTCCAGGATACCCCTTTATCCCTAGCAAGCTGTGATCTTTCTTTAGGGCCCCTTGCTGTGACCAAGGCTTCCAATAAGAGAAGACGCAATTCTTCGAAGCAGTCGGTGGCTTCCTCAGAGAACCCTTCTCCCCTCATCTCTCAGCCCTCCCCTGGAGTTGTTTTCCCCGATGATCTCTCTGGAAATGAAACCCTGAGGATTCCCCACACCTCATGCTTAGCTTTAATGGAAAAACCTTCAGATTGCCCTAACCCTCCCCCGCATCCCAGTATCCCCCCTAAAATCTTCCGTGAACTTGGAGATGACTGCCTGCTTGAGGTCATCCCCGCTAGCTTATTCCCCTCTGGTTCTGGTAGACATACTAGCAAAAATAACATGGATGTGAACACCTTATCTCCTGATGAATCAGACAATGAAGAAGAATTTAAGGAAGCCAGCACTCTGTACAAACGAAGGGGAAGAAAGCTTGGCTCCAAGAATAAAAATCCCTCCAAGAAAATGCTTAGAGACTGTCGTGACAGTGCTTCTGCACATGTCCTGAATCCTGCTGAAAACAGTGCCCCCCAACCAAATGTTTCCCCATGAATTGCATCTCTTGGAACATTAGGGGCTTAGAGTCCCCTGACAGAAGATGGACCATTAAAAATTTTCTTGATACCCGCAAATCTATGGATGTGCTCATGCTTCAAGAGATTAAAGCCACTGGTTACTCTCTGGATTCCAACCTCAATTTCCTTTGGAAGGATTCCTCCAAGTTCTTTACCAACCACGAGCGGGGTAGGGGTGGGGTGGCTCTCCTGATCAGTCCCAAATGGGAGAAATATATTATTGATAATGGGATTTCCCCCTGTAACAGAGCGGTTTGGGTCACTATTAACCACAAGAATAATGTTTTTGGCATATGCTCCGTCTATGCCTCAAATGACTTCAGGGAGCGTGCAATTCTCTGGGACTGGATTGATGCTCTTCCGAATATACCCTGGTTTATCGGGGGAGATTTCAACATGATTGAGACTCAAGAGGACAAACTGGGTGGTCTCCCGTTTGTTTGGAAAGGCTCAAAGAAAACTCACTGGAACAGAATGATAGATTCCAAACTCCTATTTGACCCCTTGGCGGGTTCAAAGGATTCTAACCCCGGAATTTGGCATACCTGGTGTAACTTTCAGCAGGGTCACTCTAGAATTTATTCCAGACTCGACAGATTTTACGCTAATAAAAATTTCTTTTCCTTTTTACCTGATAATTGTGGGCACCTTGTTCTCGTCTCCCCCACCTCCCTCTCCGACCACCATCCCATTTCCACCCACATTACCTTCAACAACCCCCCTCTCCGGTGCATAGCCTCTGATCCTAAATTCTCTCTCAACACTAACCTCCTGAAAGACGAAGACATTCTTGCTGCCATTCATATCATTAAAATTATTAACAGTAATACTCCTGCCCCCTCTTCCCATCTTGATAGATGGAATAAGAACATCCTTGCTTGGCAAAATCTGCTTAAGACCATCGGGCAAAAAAGAGCGAAAGACTATAGATATGCTGAAAAATGCCTTTCCAATGATCTGCACCTTGCCGAATCCAACATTCAAACTAATCCCTCTGACTGTGATCTCACCGCTAATCTTATCAGAGCTAAGGATGCCCTTAGACGGCACCAACAGATTAAAATTAATGGTGCCAGGGTTAGATCCCGTGCTCACTGGTTACAATGTGGTGACAGGGGCTCCAAATTTTTTTTTAATCTCCTTAAGCATAAGCATATGAATGAGAACATTGAGAGAATTGTGGTTGACAACCAGGAGATAACTGACATAGACAATATTAAGGAGTCCTTTGTTAATTTTTATCAGAATCTCTTTGCCTCTGAAGACTCGGAAGAAGCCTCGTCCCTCAGACAACATGTTTGCTCCCTTATCCCTAACAAGATCTCTGCTGACGAAGCCAATCAACTGTCCAAAAACCTCTCTATAGAGGAAATTGAGAAAGCTATTAATTCTCTCAGCAATGACAAGGCCCCCGGGCCGGATGGTCTCCCGGTGGAGTTTTATAAGGCCAACATTGGGTGGATCTGCCATGATCTTATTGATTTATATTCGGAGGCCCTTGAGAGGAGATCTTTAGGATGCTCCATAAATAAAGGTATCATCAAATTGATCCCCAAAGATGGGGATAAGGCCCTCATCAAAAATTGGCGACCTATCACCCTCCTTAACGTTTCCTACAAAATTCTTGCCAAGATTCTGGCTCTCAGACTTGAGAGCATCCTCCCCAAGTTTATTTTCCCTACTCAAACTGGATTTATCAAAGGAAGATATATCCTCGAAAACCTAATAACTAGTTGGGAAGCCATGAACTGGTCCAAACATTCGCAACAAAACTCTGCCATGTTCCTTCTTGACTTTGAAAAAGCCTACGACAGGGTGGAATGGAACTTCATCACCATGATGCTTGAGGCCTTCGGCTTTCCTCAAATGTTTTGTAATTCTGTTAAGACTCTGCTCCAAGACGCTTCAGCCCAGATTGATATTAACGGCTCGCTCTCTGCCTCCTTCCCCCTGGGGAGATCGATCAGACAAGGCTGCCCCCTTGCTCCGGCTCTTTTCGTGATTGCTTCTGAAGCCCTCTTTTACATCCTAAGAGACAACTCCCTCTCCCCTGCTGTCAAAGGTATTACTCTTCCCAATAATGAGGATCTTTTGAATTGTCAGTTTGCCGATGATACTGCTATATTCTTTGATGCTAACCCTGAGAATTTTGAGGCCCTGACCTCCAAGCTTAACCTGTTCTCTAAGATCTCCGGAGCAAGGCTCTCGCACTCCAAATCTATCTGTCTTGGGTGGGATGTGGTCCCCCCCGATTGGTTCAAAAATTATGACTTTCAGTGGGGTGGTCCGCACAAGATTGTGCGCTACCTTGGCATCCCCTTCTCCATTGACCCCTCCCTTAGGGACATGTGGATGTGGATTAAAGATAAGATCTTCAAAAAGCTGAATAAATGGCATAATAGAACCCTTTCCTTGGCCGGCAGAATCCAGGTTTGTCAGAAAATTCTTTCATCCTATAACATTTACTACTCTTCAGCCTGGATGTTCAGTAACTATCAAATCCTTGAGATTCAGAAGGCGGTTAGAGGTTTTCTTTGGTCGGATGGCAGAGGAAAAAGGAAGATGCATGCTGTTAAGTGGGACTGGTGTCATGTAAATAAACTGCACGGGGGGCTTGGTTTGAAAGACCTCAAGCTCCAAGGGGTTGCCCTTGCCGCCAAGTGGATCTTTCACTCCCTTGATGGCAATGATCCTTGGAAGGTTCTGATTAGGAGCAACATTGAAAGAGGCTTCCCTAAGTCTGCGAAATCTTGGAAGAATCTTCCGATTATAGACCTTATTATGGGTAACTTTCCTGTTCTTGTTCAAGGCTCGGCTGTTTTTAGATCCATATGGAAAGCTTGGGACCAAGTCAAAATACATGTTTCTAATAGGGCCTTCCATGATGACTGCCATCTTCACGGTGAAAGATCCATTTGGTGGAATTTATATTCCTCTGGCAAGCCCCTTGCTCTCTCCCAAGGCTGCTCTGCTAGGCACTGGTCGAGCAAAGGCATTTCCCAGTTAGCTGATCTCTTTGAGAATGATATTTTAATCAGCTGGGAGGTTCTTAGAAATAAGTTTGACCTCCCCACGTCCCAAAAGAAGACCTATAATCTGATTTTCAAAGCTACCAAAGACCTCCCTTCCTCCTGTCAGGTGGACTCCCATAGATTTCTGGGGTGTAAATGGCCCGATGGCACCTTGTTTTCCAAGATTAAGGCCAAGCACATTTACAATGTTCTTGGGCATTCAGAAGCTATCATAGACCACGTTAATACTGTTTGGTATTCAACTCTGGACTCCCGGGTTTGGAAGAATCACTTTGACCGCCTGTGGAAAGGCCCCACCGAGCCTAAGATTAAATGCTTTATCTGGCTCCTTCTTCTGGACAGACTCCCTGTCAGGAGAGGGAATACTGAGTATGATTATTGCAATTTCTGTAGACTGCCTGAGACAGCGAGACATATTCTTTTTGACTGTATTTTTGCAAAGGAGATATGGCTCATGTTTGGCATTACTTATCCCATGCTTTTCACTGTGATGGACATTGTTACTGGGCACATAGATGGCTTAAAAAATGACTCTAATCTTTTCTGGAAGATCCTCTCCTCTAATATTCTCTGGCATATCTGGAAATGCAGAAATGAAGAAAGATATCAGAACAATATCCGTGATCTTACTGAGTCTTCTAGGAAACTCATCTATTTCAAAAAAATTTTGCAGGTTCGAACCACCATGATCATTGAAAGAAAGAAACTCATGCGTTTCCTCAAGGATGGGTATGCCACCTTCTTTATTTACGAGATGAAGGGGGGGTATGCCTGGAGAGACACCCTAAAAAACTGGCAGCTTTTTGATAATACCTGCAAGCTCTTAACCCAAGAGGTGAAGAATAACAAAGGTTTTGGCAAGGATACTACGCTCATGCTCGCTCAGATCCAAGAGATGACGCATATTGTCTGGATGGAAGGAGATAAAGGCTGGACTGCTTGGATAGATAAAGTGGAAGACGTCCTCTACTAGCCCTGCTTTTGGTTGATGGTTTGATGTGCCTCTTTTTGGCGTTTGTAACGAAATTGTAATTTTGCTGCGACTGTTTTTTGCCCCTTTTGTGGCTGAACTGGTCGTGATCTGACTCTCTATGTAAATGTTGTGATTTCCTTATATTTAATACAAAAAAAAAATCCACAACATGAAATAATAACATCATCTGATGAAAGTACCATCACATCAAAACATAATGTTTACATCGCTTAATAATTAGTGATCAAAAGTAACCAAGTTTATCACCAACGTGCTAACAAGGTAAAATATACATAACGAACTCTGTTCGATCAAAAGAACAAAATGGAGGGGTGTTACATATATATATATATAATAATGTTTATGATAAAAATATAAATTAGTTTATAATTGAAAATTGGAATAATTCTTTCTAATTTTACTTTATATTAATATATATGAGTTATTATAAATATATTTATTAATTCAAATTCTATTGAGAATATAATTTTTTCAAGATTAAATATAGTTCTTTCTAATTTTTTAAAGATTTTGACTTTTTTACTAATAATTATCATTGTTTTATATTAATATATATGATTTATAATATTTATTATAAAAATATATATTAATTCAAAATCTTTTCAAAATAGAATATAATTGATTTTTAACTTTTTGAATATTTTAACAAGATTTATTTTCTACATAATTTAGAAACTTCGTGTTACAATTAACAATAAATTTTAGATTTTAGATTTATTTTTAATTATCAATATTTTCTAATTTTACAAATTTTTAATATATATATATATATAGGATAATTCTTCTGAATAACAACATAGCACAAATTTTCATTGTATTTTCAAAGCATTTATTTTATATATTCTTAGCTTTGATTTTCTTCAATAGAGCATTTGATTTTATTGGTGAGATGGTGAAATTTTGTTTGCCTTTTACAAATAATTTATGTTTTTTAGATAAATGAATTTAATATTAAACTATAAAAAAATTTGAACATTAGTAGCTAATTTCACTTTATAGCATTGTTTTTCAACAACATTTATTTTAAAGGTGATTCAACTTTGATTTTTTTTAATGAGTAATTGTGTTTTATTGGTGAGCATTTTGAAATTTTAGATAATGAGTTGAATAAGGATTAAACTATTTTTAATTTTATATAATTATTTCTGGATAGGTTTGAAATTGATATTTAAAAATGATTTTAGATAGATCAATTTTCCATTAAGCTATTTTTAATTTTATATAATTATTTCTTGCTAGATTTGATTTGAAATTAATATTTAAATGTGTTTTTATGATATTTACACATATGAAATCAATAAATTAATTTATAATCAAAATAGTAATACAATTTTACAAATTAGAGAATAAATATATGGAAAAAAGATCATATTGTGCAATATAATTATTCTTAATCTAATACTCTATGCATTGTCAAAATGTAAATTACATATATATAATTATTTAATTATCAATAAAATTTATTATATGCAATTGGATTTACTAATTGAGTGCATGCATAGTTTCTAAAATTTGCAAATTTTCTAACATAATTATTTTATAAAATAATATTTCATAGATTACTAATATATTGATTTTTTAGGTACTTTAAATATTTTTTGACAGTTAAATTTTTTCATAAAACGTAAAATGATACGTATTTAAATGAACAAATCGTCACAAAATTTTCATATGACAGGCAAGGGTGGCCGTCAAATTCTAGGCCTGCGAGGCAGTGATCTAACGGCGGTTGAAGGATTATGAACGACATAGAGCCATTGAGGTATCATGGAAGGTGATGATAACAAGCGTAACGTAGATCTTGATTGAGATGGATTTAACTTGAAATCTGATTTGATTGAGATGGATTTAATCTGACTTGAATGCATTGTTACAGTAAGTTTACAGTTTTAAGATATGTTTAAAAGATTTTGTCTTAAATAGCAATTGTCGTGTAGATTACAGTGAGTTTACAGTTGCAAGATATGTTTAAAAGATTGTCTTAAATAGCATTTATTATGCGGAAAAAATCAGTCTGGAAATCACCAACTGCTTTGCAATTTCACCAAAACCAATACTTGTATTACGGTGTGTAAAACAAGGTTGCCGATGGCTTGTGGACTGGCTATCCATGCGGCATGCGTCATCCATGTTACGGCGACATTCTTGATTTTCTCGCTTCCCCCGTAGTTTTTGATTTGCTCGCTGAAACAAAAATTTAAACATTTTAAATATAAAAGTTTAACATTTATTTAAAAAGATAAGATTAATATATTATATATAATTTTTTTTTATGTAAAACTTTTAATATTTAATTATAATTTTAAAATTGTAAAAAATATTTAAAATATTAATAAATTTTAATATTAATTTTAATGTAAAATATATATAAATATTTAGTATAAAAAATATTTAAATTTTCAAAAACTGTTTCTATTAAATTAACTTAAATTGATATCTTTAATATAAATTATTTAGGTAAATCTTTAAATTTTAAATTTTTTAATATAAAATGAATATAAATTCTAATGTTTGTTTGATTTTTTTGGAATAAAATTTAAAATGTTTAATGTATAAGATTTTAGGTAAATTTTCAAATGTTAAAGTTTTCTTAATATAATTTTTTTTGAATAAAATGTTAATTTTAAACTTTTTTAATATAAAATAAATATAAAAGTTTAAAATTTAAAATAAAATGAATATAAATTCTAATGTTTGTTTAATTTTTTTAGAATATTAAATTCTAATACATATTAACTTGATTTAATACATATATATGAATATATTATTATTATTGTATAATGGCTTGCTCCTCGTAGAAAATGGGGATTTATCATCAAATCATATCTAAGTTAAAATATATTATATTTTGTGGACATTTTTAATTCATTTTGTTAAAAAGATAAGATATGACTAATACTAAAGATAAGATAAGAAACTATTATAAAATGATTAATTTCATAGTTAAAAAGATAATTCTATGAAGCTTTAAATATACATATATATTAATCTTTAAATCTTTATTTTAAAAAAAATTATATTATATTTTATAAATTTATACATTAAATTTTAATATTTAAGTAATACTAAAATATAAGATGTTCATTATTGATTATAATTTTTAGATTATAATATTGATTAAAGATATATAATTATATTTATAAGATTTAAATTCAATAATGAATTTAAAAAATATTAAATCAATCAAATATTATCCAAAATACTAAATAAATAAAGTATAAAATATTATAATATTATATTTAAATTTTATATTTAAAATGTTAAATAATTCTAAGGTTAAATTTTTATAATTAATAACTTACCTTTTAATGATGTTAGTAAGTTTTTTAATTAAAACTAAATATTAGATTTTCAAGAATATTAACATAACTAAATATATTGACTAAAATCTATTATCCAAAATACAATGAATACAATTTGAGGAACATGAATTATTGATTATGTAATTTTGTATGTATAATATATTTAAAAAAAATTTAAAAAAAATTTTAAAAAAATTAAAAATATATTTTTTTAAAAATTAAAAAATATATTTTTATTTTAATATTTTTTAAATTAGAAATATATTAGATATGTGTTGAATGTATTCAACTATCAAAATATGATTTTTTTTTAACTAACATTTTATTCAAAGAATTTATAATAAGAAAAGTTAAAACTTAAATATTTACCTAAAATCTTATACATTAAAGATATAAAAATTTATTTTAAAAAAATTAAACAAACATTATATTCAAAGAATTTTTATTTTCATTTTATATTAAAATTTTTAAAATTTAAAGATTTACCTAAATAATTTGTATTAAAGATATCAATTTAAATTAATTTAATAGAAGTAATTTTTGAAAATTTAAATATTTTTTATACTAAATATTTATATATTTTACATTAAAATAAAATTTTAAAATTTTATTTAATATTGTAAATATTTTTTACAATTTTAAAATTATAATTGAATATTGAAGTTTAAAAAAATAAAAATAAATAAATAATGTATAACTCTTATGTTTTTAAATAAATGTTAAATTTTTATATTTAAAATGTTTAAATTTGTGTTTTTAAAACGTCATAGAGAAAAAGGATGGCATTGCTTTCGATTATACTCTACCAGTGACGTATTACCTTTTTATTAAATGCTATAGGATTTTTACGGAGTCTAACGCGAAGCGAGAAAATCAAGAACAAAGAACTGCCGGCCTAGCATGAATGAGGCATGCCGCATGGTAAGGAAGGCATCCATGCCCCGGTGCATTCCTGGGGCTGGATAGCAAGTGCCCAATAAAAGCCTATCGGATAATAAAATCAAGAGAATGTATTGCATCTGAATATGGGAGTATCTTTTGTTAAGGGCATCATTTATTTTTATCACTGTACATAAGCTACGAGAAAATGGATAGAGGAGTTCATTTTCCGGGTTGATCCACTTTACATACAATTCCAACTGTCTGAGCCATTAAATATTCATATAATTATCAAAACAAAACAAAAAAAAAGGTGCTTGTACGAACAAAATGCATGAACTACTCACCCTTGATAAAACACTAACGAAATCTCATACCCGTGTTGTTAGACCCAGTGAACGCATACGCCAGGATATTGGTTGTTAACAGAGAAAAAAATTATGTGTTATGTACAATGGAATAAAATAGCTGCATTCAACCTATGTTTCCCAACTTTTCTTAAGATCAAAAAAATTATAGTCCTTGCAGCCTGGCGCAATCCCAAACCGCCCAAAAGCTTGCACAACTAGATAGCAGGGGTATCGTTGCCATGTAGCTTCCTACGCGGAAGAAAAGCAATGTAAACTACATGGGTTGAAGGCGTAGAGGAAACAGTCTTGTTGATGGAATAACATTATTGTTGTAAAAACTCAAACAAGTTTGAACAAGCACCCTGGGTACTGCCTCAGATGGAACGGTTGGTAGGTAAGTAATTAGGAAGTCAATAGTGAAATAAAAGATTACGTGAAAGAAAAATTTAGGACTGCCATGTGGTCAAATCAGATTGGGCGAAAAAAAGAATACTACATCAAAGAGTTTAACCCGACAAAAGATCATGGTGAAAAAACGTATTTAGGGGCTGTTATTAAAGGGAAAGCGAGGGTGTTAATAGCGCAGATGAGGACAGGATCGCATCATCTTAGGTGCGAGACCGGTAGGTGGAAGTCTCCTAAGGAAACGTGGGAAGAAAGAACCTACATATTCTGCAATAAGGGGGTGGTTGAGACAGAGCGACACTTCTTCTTGGAATGCATAGCTTATGAAGACATCCGTAAACAGTATGCAAATAGTTTGGGTATGGACGATATACAGTAGTTATTCGAGGAGGATAAGATCAACCAGACAGCTAGCCTTCTAGTCAAAATCAATAGTAGGAGATCTGATTTAGAAAAGAGCATGAAAGAAAATTAAGTTAGGTTTTGGTCCCATAGACTGTTTAGTCTCGTGGACGTCATTAAAATCTTTCATTCATTCATTCATAGAGCATAGCTATCCCAAGGAAGAATAAGTGTTTAAGTCAAATCAAATCTCTCGGGATCGTATCAAAGCTGCAGTAGACAGTCCATCGTTTAGGGCTCCTTCTATACCATTCCCTCCACGCCACTTAGGCCAAAAGGAAATAATTGTCAACAGCAGTACAAAATCCTCCTGCACCATGAGCTACATAGACCTGCTGTCCTTGCGTCTAATTCAATAAATATCATTTAAATTTCTACAAGCCAGCCTGCATTGTTACGCCTCCTCCCGTATGCTTATCCATGCTAATAAAAGGAATACAATTGGTACAGTCCACATCTTCTGCGGTCGCCCCATTATAGGATTACGTACGTTAGTCATCAGATGTTTGAGGCGAGTTAAAAGACAACCGTATGTATAGGTAGCGTGGAAAAATTAAATGGAGGTGTCAGACCCCTTTGAGCTGTAATCCAGACACTGCCACCACTTGACCCCTGAATAGAAATTACTTCATTCGCCCAAACCCAAGAAACCAATTAATAAATCTTGACTCTGTCTAAACCACGTTTACATGCAACTACCTCAGCACATTATAGAATGATGCAAGTGACTGACGAGACAGATGAAGTGCTTGATTACTGGTTTTTCGAGGGCTACGCAGTGATGTGACATGCAAAAGGAGATAACCACTCAGTAAGGAACTTACTATTTTTAGCAGGTGCGCCCCGACAACTGCCTCCCAGCACTTCAGAATCACGAGCTGATCGCAATGCAACAAAAACAAGGACAAACATAGATCATTTGATATGCATGCAGAGCAAATTAGGGTTTCCAGCTTCGGGACCTGAAAAGAAGGGAAAAAAGTCAGAATTTTCGAAAACTGGTGTAAACCACCACGATCAGCATCCTTCAGGCTATCTGCTGGTAAAATTTCAAGTCAAACGGAGCACTTACTAGTAAGTCATTTTGGAAATAGGCTAAAAATAGCAAATCAGCAGCAGGCGCCAGTGTCAGCAGGAAGGTCACGTGGTGAGGAGCACCCCATTCAAATTTCAAATCAAACAGAGTTGTGGAAGTATCAGAAGTGGGCAGTTACTATAAATAGCAAACCACCTTCATAAATGGGCTAAAAATAGCAGGCCAACCCGAAATAGAAGTATCGACAGGTTGACGAAGTCGTAAGGATCCAGTGTTTAAAATTTCATGGCAAGCTGAGCTTCCGAAGTGTGAAAATCAAGAGGCTTACTATTTATAGCAGGGCATGGATAAGCTGGTAGAAGAAGGTAAAAAAATGACTAAGTCTGAATCTCATCCTGCAGCTACCTGAAAATGTGCCCATCTTGGCCTTGAAGCATGAAAAAAAAAAATTCTAAGTCTGGAACTCATCCTGCTCCTATGGCAAAATGCGCCCTCATGACAGGAGATTGATGAAAAATATACTAAGGCATGAAACCTTCCTCCTCAGCATGCCAAAATGTGCCCTCAAGGTGGTGGAAGCAAAAGTTTCTAAGTGTTGAGAAGTTTATCCACCTCCTATGCCAAAATGCGCCCAGCTGCAAGGGGCATCAAGAAAAGTTTCTAAGTGTCAAACTCATCCCTCACCATGTAGAGAATGCGCCCAAGTTCATAAAGGAAGTCAAAGAGGTCAACATATTTCATCCTCCACCACCTCAAATTTGCGCCCATCCTCCACTACATGCCAAATGTGCCCAAGCTGCATGGTAGAATAAGTTTGAAAAGGACAAGTCAAGGCGTCAACATGCTGAAATGTGCCCAAGAATAGCCAGTCAAAGAGTCAACAAACTTCATCCTTCATCAAGTTGCAAATGCGCCCAAGCTCAACAAGGAGGAGTTAACAAGAAATTCAAAGGGTCAAAGGGCTTCATCCACCTCACATAGTAAAATGTGCCCATCTCCAAGCATAACATGCATGAAATTTTTCTAAGTATGAAATTCATCCTCCTAGAGGCATCAAATGCACCCAAAAGAGGGCATGTGAAGACAAAACAAGGGAGATGAAGAGTCACTTGTGGGAGGCGTTATAAGTTTCATCCTCCTCTACATGAGAAATGCGCCCATGTTTGAAAAGGGGTCAACAAGTCAAAAGGCTAGGCATGGGAAATGTCATCCTTCATGCATGCCAATATGCGCCAAGGAAAGGATAAGTCTTGAGAGTGTGAAAGGTGAAGTGTAAGGTGGTAAACAAGGTGAAAGTGAAGTATGCTAGGCACGTTTATTATTCCCCTTCAGGTGTGATATGCGCCTAAGGTGTTGAGGTGGTGAAAACATAGATGTTAAAGGTGCTAAGTGATAAAAAAAAATTTCTAAGTGTCATATGCACCTAGGGTGGTGAAGTGAAATACAAGATGAAGTGATGAAAATTTTTCCTAAGGCGTTGGAGCTTCAAGTAAAAATATTTTCCAAGTGTGAAATAAAATGTGAAGTGAAACAAATTGCTAGGCGTTGAAACTTTCAAAATGATAAACTTTTTTCTAAGGCCTTGAAGATGTTGGAGGATAAAATTTGCTAGGCTACCTCGTGAAGATTTTCCAAACAAAGTTGATGTTCTCCTCACAGGCAAGGATGAGTAAGATTGAATAAAAATTTTAAGGCGAAAATTTCCAAGGCAAAATTTTCCCAAGAGATGATTTCAAAAAAATTTTCTAAGGCAAAATATTTTCTTCCTTAGAAAATACGCCTAGAACTCAAGGTGATGAAGTTTTTCTTGAAGCACAAGCAGGGTTGCCAGTGATGAAGTTAGAGGGTGCCAACATTGCAGGATGAGTAAAAAATTTTCAAGTCAGAGCAACAAAATTCTCAGAGGGGATGAAGAAATGAAATAAATTGTTGAAAGTTATTTTTCAAAGGTTC
>VDFB02104988.1:0-21138 GCA_007258455.2 Sequoia sempervirens | reverse complement strand
TGCACTTTTTGACACAAATTTCTCTTTTTTTGTGAAGAATATATTGTACCTTATCATAATTGATGCATATTTTACTATAGGGTTTTTAATTTCTTTGACTATAAGAGATATATTGTCATGTTTTTCACCTATTAAATTCTCACTTCTTTTTCATCGATTTGAGTGTCGAAGTTGGTTCTTCATAACATAATATTGTTACAACCCTAATCACCTCCTTATTAATCATATATGGTATATCCAACTAGATGAACTTGTTATGAATCTTGCTCAATGTATATCTAATCCATTCATCAACGTAGCAAAAGATGGGGAAATTATTCTAGACATCGAGCTTCTTCTCCATCAAGCTCTGAAACTTGAGTTTCAATTCAAACTCATCAATGGTAGTCTCATTAAACCATACATCTCCTAGCTTAGAGTGGTTATACTCTTCTAATTGTGCATGAATTTAAATCCTAACATCTTCTGTATGTAATACAACATACAAAATCTTTGAAAATACACCATTCGGATCCATCATCATTGACTTATCATGAAACCTCTTAAATTTAGGTCAAGGATGATCTACAACCTTGACAACTTGTGGAGTATACATCTTGTAACACTCTTAAATAACTTCCTAAACTTAGGGAATAGTAGAAATTTGTAAATATCTTTTGAATCTCTATCGATAGAGTTTCACACATGAATTCTGAATCACTTCACTTTGCTCCTTAAATGCTCTTCTTTCATCAAGTGCTTGATTGCAGATGACCCACACATATGTGAAATCACTTATAAACCCTTTTTGAATGACCTAAATCACATTAATTGTATTTATTTGAAGTTAGGTCACCAGTTGATGAACCATAACTATAATGACACAATCACATTCAAACTCCTTGCAAATCTTCATAGAAAAAGGTTTTCCATCGGTGTTTTCACCAATAGGTTAAGCATGTCAACCTACACCTTGTATCAATGTGTTGAAGGCATCAACACCATATCTTTGGTAGGATCTTAATGATTGTATGTTAAAAATACCCTTGAGGCAACACTCTTCATTTAATTTCTAAAGGAGGTCCATCTGCACTAGAAGCTAGCATAGACTCATTCTTAACCTTATTTTCCTCTTTCTTTTTCTATATCTTGTTCATCTCTTTCTTCACCTCTACTGGATCAACCTTTTTCACTTGATCATTCTTCTTTACCGAATCAACCTTAACATTCTTGCTTCTATAAAATTTGGCTATATGTCCAAGTTTATTGCCTTTGTGGGGTCATCCCACAATAATGGGGTTACACTTTTTGGCCAAACTTGACATTGCAATCAACATTTTTAGAGAAAACTTCACTTTCTGACACTTATAGTAGGTAAACTATTAGGAATTTGAAAATGATGTAAACTAGTGATTTGTGAGATTTTGTGTGTAGATTTTAAATGTATTTTTTTTTTCTAAATTGAAATTAAATTATAATTTTTTTTCGCGTCTCCTTTTATAACTAATTTTTAATATTAAAACAACATTTTTAAAAGTGTTGTGTGCCGAGCTTACATAACTTTTTTTTTCTATAAAGGATAAAATTTTGATTCTTTTTAATTTAGGTTGGTAACACAAGTATCTAGTGGTTTCATCTTTTTTCATAGCATTTTGTTGAATATTTTTCTTTTAATTAAGTTTTGAAGTCAAAACATTTATAATTTAGGCATAGGTGCACTTCGGCTTGCATAACTTTTTTGGGTATGTATTGAAATTCAATTTTTCTTTTTGTTTAGACGGGGACACTGATACCTAGTTAGGTATATATTTTTTCAACTTTTCCTCAAATTTACTATTTTTCCACAATTATTTTTCACCAAACTTGATGTTTGGTGAAAAACCTATGTTCAGTAAAACTAAAAAACTAAAATAAAAAATTAAATATATATATATATATATATATATATATATTTAATTTATAGTTGTTGGAAAGCACATTTTGAGCACTACAGTAATCCAATTTTTTTTTATCAATTTTAATCCATTTGCATCTCCTTCCCAAGCTTTGATAGTAAAAAAATGCATAAATTTTGTAATGGTGGAGGGGAAGGTGAAAAGGGGTTCTTAGAACCCTCTTCATTAGAAGGGGTCATTCAGACCTATATAGTGCAGAGAGGGGGTTCATTAGAAGGGTGGGAGGGGGTTCATTAGAAGGGTGGCGGGGGGTTCATTAGAAGGTGGGTGGTTCATTCGAAGGGGGGGTTCATTAGAAGGGGGGTGGTTCATTCGAACCCCCTTCATTAGAAGGGATAAACCATTTTAATTTTTTTGATGGGAATTTCTAATTTTTCTTCATTCAAAAAATTGTAACCCACTATTGTGGGTTTTCCCTGTGACATATGACAACATTTTGAACAAGCTTACTTCTACCAACTCTAGATCTAGATTCATTAGACTTATCCCCAAATCCATTGAAAGATTGAAACCTCATGCCATTATTGTAACCATTCATTATCTGATTTCTACATTCACTAGCCTTATGACCAAATCTATTGCATGTATAACACTATCTGGGAAAAGATTGAACATTCTGATTTATTTTCTTCTATGTTCTTTAGCTCTATGTCCAAATTTATTGTAAGAATAGTAGTAACCATTAAAATATGAGTACCTTTGTGCATTTGGTTGTTTGACAGGTGGTATTTTGAAGTCTTTCTTCTTACTTTGGACTTGCTTTCCATTGTTCTTCTTTTTCAGTACTTGGTGTTTGATCTACTTTTGAACTTTATCCTTTTTCAAACCCTAATTTACAATAATTTCATCAAGTATTGTAGATATCTTTTTGAATTTTTCTTCTTGATTCTTTTCTTTCTCCAAATCTGATCTCAAAGTCAAAACCTCTTCTCCAAGTCTTGAACATTCTACAAATTTTATTTTCAATTTGTTATTTAGGCATTATTCAACCCTTTTTCCTTCTTCAACTTGCTCTTTTAGATTGGTGATTGTCTCATTTGATTGCTTCAACTATTAATTAATCTCCTTATGTCTTTCTCTAAACTTATTGATCTTCTCACTTAATTTTCTAACGCATTCATATGCTTCCTTCACATTTTCTTTTAGATCTTTGTTCTCACTTTTAGTTATTTCTAGATCATCAAGGGCTAATTTGAGTTCTCCATTTATTTCAACCATGCAATCCTCTTTAGTGAATCATACCATAGGAATTTTGTCTAGAGGAGTAGGATATCTCCTAATACCCATGTGTTGAAACTCCAAGATCTTCCTCAAGTAGTTAAGCTTCTTCCAAGGAACCAGGCTTTGATACCAATTGTTTAACACCTAGAATATTGAGAGGGGGGGTGAATTAGTATTATATAAAACCACTTAAACATTTAAGAATCTATTTGACACATTATATTCAAATTTTAGTAATGAAACAAACCGTGAAAGTAATCATCAAAGTATATGTAGTGTCAAAGAATGGGTCCCTTGACATTTTCACACTCGTTTGGGTCCTCCTTGTGGATTTTTGCTTAATGTTGCCTTGATTTAGTATTGTAATGTGGATAACACATTCAGATTAGGTCTTGGGCCCTTGTGAACTAATGTAATTTAATGGTGCCTTGCTAAAGTGTTGTGAAGTGTTGTAACACAATTTCACACTTTTCTAGGGTTTTATCAATTAATTAAGCATAATAAATATAATTTAATCATAATCAACATTAATCTTTCCTTTTTTGGAGTTTTGTAAAGTTTTGTAACACACTTTCACATTCCTCTAGGCTTGTCATTAATAATTGGGCTTTATTATTCTTTAATTGGCCCTATTTTGCATCCACAAGCCTCATTTATTGCATCTTTTTCAAGATAATCCCAACACCAATCAGTAACCAATCATAATTCAAGTGTTCCTAGCTTGTGTGGCCCAAATTTAGTGTCTAGGATTCATTCGCTACCTTGGGTAAATGAGTCCCACCTAGGTCTTTTTGGCCCCGATGTAGGTTTCACACATTTCTAAGCACTTTTTCTTTTTGGTCCCATACATTATGTATGATGGGACTTATTCGCCACCTTGGGAAAATGAGTCTAGTGTGACCAAAATTTAAATTTAGTTCAAATTTTCAATAGGATTTTATTCTCTTAGATTTGATGTTGGCTTGTAGTGTTGTAATTTCAAGAATTCTTGCATATTTAAGTATAAATACAAGGTTCTTTCACTCATTTTCTCCTAAAAAGCAATCAAGTGATCCTAGCATTCAAGAGTTCATAAGAACATTTGGCATTCACAAGAGCATTCAAGGAATTTTGAGGGTAGATTATCAAGCATTCAAGAGCATTCTTCAAGTGCCAATCATCATGTTAAAGATTGTATTCTTCATGTTTGTTAGTGTGCTAACAATTGTGATGTAGAGTTCATGATCCAAGAAAGCATTACATTCAAGATCTATCTTCTTCAAGCTAGAATCAAGAACCACATCCATTGCAGAAATTTGAAGCATTATTACAACACCTTATTGTAAGGGTTTGATGAGTTGCAACACTGTCTTTTGTTCATTCACCATTCTCCTTTAATATTTTCTTTCATTTCAAGGTTTAATTACGAACAAGGGGTTTGACCAAGGAAAACCCCTATTCACTAACACCCACAACATTTTCCCCTCTTATTGTGTGTGATTTGTAGGGATAGGTTGTAGATTGGCCAAGAAGAAAAGTTGGAGAAAAGTTGTCAAATCCCCAAAGTTGTCATCAAACCTTGGAGAAGCTTAGAGAAGGTCTACAGGTGGCAATTTGCAATTTCAGATCTGGAAACCAGTCAAAAAGAGTAGAGCAAACTTAGAGGAATAGAATTAGGTCCCAAACTTTTGAAAAGGAAAAATTGGACTGATTCACTAGGGTATGTGTAGGATCATCATGGAAAAAATAGGCCCTTAAGTGGCAAAAAATTCAGAAAAATCAGTGTTAGGCAACTTGACGTAAAAATTTGAATAAGTTATCTATATTATTTCAAAAATATGTAAGAATAGAATTTGTAGAAAATTGAATGTAGTTTATAAACTACTAGGTTTATTTAAAAATAAATAAAATCTATTTGGTGAAAATTTGAAATTTCAATGCAGTAGTACTTAAATTTCAGGGAAAAAATAAGAAGTAGGTGTATGTCTTGTTAGCTCTCAAAAATGCAGGTGCAAAAACCTCAAGAGGCTGCCAATCTCTTGGTACGTTTTAGGGTAATAGACAAGGTCAAAAGAATTAAACCTTCTACTCTTTAGGTGCTGCTAAACCTAGGCGGGTGTACCTATCTGAATGAAGCAGACTTAACTTATGATTATCCTTCTTGCAATGATTTGTCCACAATGGCAGATGGGAGTGAACAAATGAATTCAGATTTGATACAATAGAAAACTTTTTAATCTAAATCCTAAAATGCTTAATTAACAAATGTAAAGAAACTGAATGAATCCAAATGAAGTGCGGAGACTAGTGCCTTATTGGGTATGTGGAGTCAGATGAAACAGAAGGGGGCAACTTATTTTGGCAGAAACTCAAATTGTCAGCATATGATCTGTTTATAACTTGTATAAACATGCAAGATTATGACTACTAAGCTCTACTTTAATAATCCAGATGAATCTCCCTAATTATTGTGATCAACCAAAAGGATTTAATTTCTCCTTGAAAGAACCAATTAATTAATCACACAAAAACAACAAATGTGCACTGATAAATTGAAAATAATCTTGCTATATAAATTTAAATAACTAGAAAGAATCAACTTGGAGACAGCTTAGCAATACTTTTCAATAAACTCAACAGACAATTGACACTAGAAATAAACTGCCACACCAATTGATTTTCATTGAAATCACCATTTGAAAACATGCATCATAGTCTCTGATCTGAGAATTTATTCTACTATATCCATTCCTAATCTATCTACTGCCTCTCGAATATCTAATAGCTCCCCTGATTATACAATTGAGAATGAATACATATACACCAGCGTCTGAATAGACATGTCGCTTCACATTCCAAATGTCAGCCAACAACATTCGGGTCTTTGTTAATCATCTCTAAAATAGTCACCGAGACATCCAACAGGTATGCCGAAGGAAAATGTATCGCTGTCAGTCGTCCCTTAGTTCTTTGTGTTTCGCCATGACCTATCAAATTCGGGGAGATATCCCACAGATCGCCCTATGTCTTACCGAGATGCTCCTTTATTATATTCGTTCCAATCACTAAGAAAAAAGAAAGATTCTCACTGATACGTGCCCCTTATCTTACTAGCTTTTTCCATAGCTTTCCGATGTCTGGGAGATCTCTCTTAGATCATATTATGTTTAATCGAAAGTCTTCATCCATCTTGTGTGTCATCGTGACCTAAGGGTTTTCTCACCGATGCTCCATCAGTCTCATCTGCTTCGCTGTGACATTATGATGTCGGTGAGAGGTCACACAAATCACTTCATGTTTCACCAAGAGCCAGCTTTTTGTCGCTGAGACAAATCAATTCCTATACCAACATAGTCCTCATGTGTATTATCGGTGAGACCGGAGGTCACTCGCCAAGACCTCACCCTGAAAACTTTAACTCTTACCCATATGTTCCTTTTTTGTCGCCGAAACAATGAAAAAGTCCTACCAAATGGTGAATGCACATGACTTGTGATCGCTATGACAATGGATGAGTCTTGCCGATAGGCAACATAGACTCATATTAACAAGACAACTCAATGGGTTAGGGAGACCATAACAAACTCATGCCGATATAGACCATAATGAGAATTATTCAAGACTCGATGGAATTTATGGGGCTATATGGGCAAAATATGGGTAAAAATATCATGAAGAGAGGAAAATGTGCTCAAGGTAGGACTCAATTGGGAGATGCATGGGTATGGACAACATTAAAAATCATCAGAAATTTACAGTTCCAACATGTCTGACCACCCTAACCATAATAAAATGATACTATTTTTTTATAAGATTTTATATATAAGCAGAGGACTCATTTCCGGATGTGATGCATATTTTTTTGTAATTTTTATCCAAGTTAATAATTAATTATGAATCTTTTATTACAACTTTTAAAAAATATAAAAACTTGTATGTCTGACCACCTTAACTTGGTCAAAACTTCATGAAATTTATTTTTTCATTTTTTAATCCTATAGTATGTGATGCATGTTTCAGATTCAAAAAATGTGAGTGTTTGAAAGTTATATATGTTTTTCAATTAGCCTATCGATCAGGACTTTAGTCATAATTCTAATAGAAAATAAATAATAATTATTTCTTAAATTCAAATTAAAGCATAATTTATATTGGTGGAAAGCTAAGAATCTCCTCTAAAAACCCTTTTCGTTTAATCAATTTTGGGTTAAAAAAAGTCGTTAGCCACATACCCTACAAATACCCATAATATTGCCACTTGTTGGCCAATCATGATCCTACACATACCCAACACTATTGGAAAATGAGTCCCACTATACAGGTCTGATAGATATTTTTATAGATTTGGATACCCTTTTGGCTTAAACTTGTTCCCGCACATTTTCCTGGAAACTGGACTGATTCACCCAACCCGGTGAATGTGTCTCAATCAACATTAGTAGCATATTTTTCAATGATCTAGACCTCCATTCTGCCTTCTTCGGTCTTCTAGGTGCACACTTTTAGTTTCATAGATTTTTGTTCAATTTTGTTCACTTTTTTAGGTCATTTAGAGTTCGTTTGCATTTAATAATGGGTTTACATTGTGTTTTTCATTTCATTATCTTTTCTAGGTCTAAACGTGGTGGTTAACCCCTCATTGGATCTCATTCATGCCCTAGGAAATCCCTTTGCAAGATTTCAATCTCCTTTGCATTGAAATCTCAAGTGTTTGTTCTTGAGTGAAGAGTAAGGAAATTGCCTTTCTCCTTTTAGGTCCAAAACCCTAGAAGCAAAAGAGAGAACACCATTTTTTTTTTCAATATATAACACATGAATACCATATTTTTACATAGGAAACCCAAAAATGGAAACATCATGGTGAGGATTAGCTCACAATATATTATAACTGGTCATAACATATTACAAAATGATTCAACTTTCCCTTTGGACTCATTTTTTGGAGGAATCACTATCCAGAGAATAAGAGAAATAGAAAAGAGGGGTGGCTCATTGCCAAGATTTGAACTACTAATAATGCATCTACAATATGTAGGCGATACAGTTCCACTAGAGCTCAAAATACTAAATCAACACACTTCATACTACACCACTTCCAAACTCTTCTCTAGTTATATTCACATCACATTCGCACTATATTCACACACTTCAAATCACATTGCATACACTTAGATATACAACACTGAAATGAACTTACATTTATATGTATTAGGGTGGCTTTAGAATAGTGGTTTACAAATTACATGAAGAAGGACATTTGATTTTTTTCCTTTTCCCCAAACTCAAGGGGTTCGGTCGAACCCAATGGTTCGACCAAACCTCATTATGGGTTTGACCAAACCCACAAACCCTAAATAAAAATAATCATATTTAAATGGGTTCAGTCAAACATGGGTTTGACCGAACCCCCTTAAATATGACAAAAAACAAAAACATTCACATTTTGACTATCATTTTCACTTTGTAAATTTACCAGTTGCTTTCCCTGGTGAGTGTGGCAAATCAAGACCGTGACGGCGAGCAAACTGACTACTTCTTTCCGGCGAACACAAACTTAACTTTGTCTCTCCACACTTCATCAACCCGACTTGCATTTCAAGCACAAAGTATTTGAAATTCAAATTTTTAGAGTTCAAAATGCATTTATTTGTTAAATTTCGAAACCCTAGATGCATTTTTTTTCAAATTTGTTGAATTCAAATTGGATTTGTTTGAAATTTTTTAAAGCATTTTCAAATTTGTTGAATTCAAATTGGATTTGCTTCCCCATTTTGCATACATTTTTATGTCCTATTTGTAAATGAAATATGCCTTCCCATTTCAACAATCAAAGCTATGGATAGCCTGCTCCTAAATGGAAAGAACAAGTGAAACATATATAAGAAATTAATAGCATATGGAAACAAAAAATATAAAGTTATGAAGTTCAAATAGAACCACAAATTGTATCATTTGTAACATTAAAAATGTCCATCTCTACACATTTTTGGTGGTACCTATAGGTATTTCACAATAAGATAGAGGATGTAAACTGATTAAGACTTGGATAGTACTTTAAAACGAATTTGAGGTGTGGAAACACTTCCCATATTAACCTATCAAAAGATAAATATGCAAAATAGATTTAATTTTAGTTACAAGAAAAATGTATAAATTATAAATTTATAACATAATTATGTACATGGGAAAATCCTCTTGGAAGAAAAATCCCACAACCAAAAACATGAACCAATTATATTATTTGATAATAATATCATTTACAATAAAATATTCATGTGCATACCCTTATAGTAGTATCATCAACATGTGATTCATATGGAGTAATTTCTAGTAGCATGATGATACCTATAAAATCATTATGCTTTCTCCATCTCAAACACCCATAAATAGGAAAAATTTAAACCATAAACCAAGTGTGGTTTACCAAAGCCATGAGCCAAAATAATGACCTAAAAATGGCACCAAATTTGGCACAAATTCCAACACCATATTCCTTGACTTGGTTTATAGGATGTATTTAGCAAATGCTTTACATCTTGTCAAAAAAATTCAAATCCTCCTCCTCATAACCAACACTCCATTTTTGACATATTCAAACCCATTATTTAAGATGATCTTGATGATTTTCATAATTCTAATCAATATTCTAGTGTAACCCCCCTTTTTATTCTCTTATGTGTCATATAACATTTCATAAGTAATTCCCATCTTACAATTTCATACAATTCTCTTACAACTTCTTAAATATATAAAAGGGACAACCCTAGTTCAATTAGGATTATTTAATTATTATCACCTACATCCATTCATTACATGTTATTAGTTTTTAGTTGCACACATTATTAGGAAATATGCATTGTCTAAGCAATTGGGGTATATTGCATGTTTGAGAGTGTTTTCCTTGATCTTTTATCTAGTTAAATTAATATCCTTTAAAATCTTGTTTTATGGAGTTTTCATCTTAACTCTAATATGGCTAGCAAATAAAATGATGATTGAATCATTTTTTGATATATTAGCTAATGACAACCATATAAAGAGCCACATTAAAGAAGATGAAAAATAATGATCAAGACTATGATTTAGATACATATGTTGCTAAACAAGATATTTTCCTAAATTGATAATTACGTATTGATGCACCTCTCCACCCTAAATATCCTCACTCATTGGCTAGTAATTTATATAATGTATTAGGTGGCTATCCTTAGGGAATTAATACTATTCATAATATTACCACTCTAATGGATTTTAATAATGTTGTACCCTCTGCATCCATCTACCCTTCATCCCTCTTATATGTTCTCCCTATACTATGGTTACCACTTCCATGGGGTCCACCACCCATGTCCCTACTGTTTTCTCTCCACTATTATTTTTCTTATCTCCCATCCTTTTATATATGTTCACACCATTATTTACTACTGCTTTTATCTATCTGGTATGTTCCTTTGTACCGTCACTCACATATCCTATGAAAGTCAACATATAGTGTAACTTCTCCTTCCATTTGTATTTACCTTTCTAGATGGCTGCCTCACCATGCGTTTCCCATTTTTATCCCTGCACTACTCCTACCATAATATATCCCTATATACCTTGGATACTACTATTGAAATTTAACTGACTTTTCACTATTCATAAAAAAATTAAAGCCCTTATTTGTAAACGTAAAATGTGTATAATAAAGCACAATCCATGCTTCCTAATTCAACTTCACTAATATCTATCAAATTAACTTAGGTTCATTACAATAAGATAATCATATAGCCATAATTAGTTGTCAAGATAATGGTAAAGTTTTCAATAGCCATATTTATCCTTCCACATGCCACCATTAGACATACACATAAGATTCATGAACATCCATACCTATGAGCATCCAAATACAAGAAATATAACTATATATATCATACACATCATCAACATACACATAAAATATCACACCCATCATCAACACAACTAATAGTTCCCATATCATATTATCTATGTTCTCATACAAATGTGTCTTCAAATACATCAAAGCACTCATGAGTAAATCCACTTTGTAGAGCATACACACAACTAAAAAGGTGCCCCTAAGGTATTTGTCTCCTATATCTATCCTCTTAGCCTATCCTTCTCTATGGATATGTTCCACTCATATCTACCACCCTGAGGTGATCCATGTCTCAATCCTTATCAAGGTCACTCCTCCTCTCTACCTATATCCTTTCTCAATGAGCTAGATCTATCACTACTACTCCCCAAAACACCTACATTTAAATATTAAAAAAATGTTTAATAAATCATACAACATTGATTAAAACTAACTAAACAATGAAAGAATTTAATATTATAACACCTTATAAATTATATTGAATGTCCCCACCTTGAAATTTATAGCCATCGATGTCAATCACTTATTCATACTATAGCTTTGTTCTCCAAAACACCTACATTTATATAAAAGTGAATTTTTAAGAAAAATAATATTTAACCTACTTTTAACTCAACAATAATGGATGTATTTCTATCATAAAATCTTCGTACTCATAACAGAATCATGGCCTAGGTAGAGTATAAAAAATGTTGTTTCCAACCTCATATGTAAATCTAGAGTTAGAGTGCCAAAATTGTTGAATTTCATCCTTTCTGCTATTAATTAGCTTCTTATCGACTCATGGAAGCCTACTGCTAAAAGCCCAAGTATGATTTTCAATAGGACTTTCTAATCATGATCTTATTGATAGTACTTTTGATAATGTTTTATGATTTAGGCATAATTCAAAACAAGTTTACCTTAATAATTGAGCCTTTTTATTTTTTTAATTTCTTACTAATGATGTTATTACTCTATGAGCAACTCTTTTATCTTTTTCCTTACTATTATTTACAATAGAATTGAATGCATTAAAAAAAACTTTAACAACAATATTATTTTGATCAAACTTTTTGTTTACATGAATCTTTGAAATTTATTTAGTAAAGGTCTCATTTTGTACATCTTTAGTAATTGTATAAAAATTTGGAATATTTTGGTTAATACATCTTATTGGAAAACCATTCATTGAATTTTTTTGAAGCCCACAACTGAATGGTTTGTGATGACCTCTTGCCTTCAAAATTTTCTATTATGCTCATCAATTTCAAACCATTTTGGGGTTCTTGAATGTTTTTAAATTTTAACAAACTCATTACAAAAATATGGATTTTGAATTTCTTTTTCTTCTTCACAAAGGTTCTCTCTTCTTATGTAATTTGGAGACACATTGAGTTTCATTGGTTCATGTGAGCTATCAATTTAATCATTGTTATCAACAATTTGATTATTGAGTGCAATTTCAATGTCATAGGGTTCATATCCACATTAGTCAAGAAATTGTTGATGTATTTCTTCTTCTTCTTCTTCTTCTTCTTCTTCTATGATGCTACTCTTATCAATAGGTGTTCCATCAAATTTTACAATATTTTCACATTCATGTTCAACATTTTTATTTTCAATATTATTGTCACTTTCATTTTTTAAACATTTAATTATATTGAACATTAAAATATCCAATTTAAATAATGGAGCAAAAGGCAGAAATAAGGACCTTCTATAACCAATGGTTGACATTGCAGAAATTGTATTTGGTTCATGGTAGCTTATACCCTCCCAATGGTCTTGGAATGGATGCATTTAGATGGAGAGAAGGATTTCAAAGGCTCATAGTAGTTGTGGACCCCTCAAAGGCATGATATATAATACATGAACTTTATTTATGAAATTCGGTCTTTTGTTGTTGGCTTCTAGTATGAATGTTATCTATACTTGGTGGAATTCTTAGTTGAGACTCTCAATCTTCCATTGTTGGTTTCTAATGTGATTATACAATATGCTCGCCAAACTATATTAATTTCTAATGTTAATTATTCAAAGAAGGTTTTGTTTCATAAGAAGATACCTATGTTCACATATTCCAAGGCATGTTATTATCCACAATGCATGACACTTCTTCATGCATCTCTACCAAGTTCTAAACAGATACAAATCTGCCATTTCCATGGAGGAGATTGATGATTTTGTACTGATGTATTCAACCAATGTGCTTTTGTAACATGTTGTAATTAGACAGTTGGTCATTTGTACTAGGACCTCACTAGTCTTTTTGATATTTTGTAAAATTTGTTACTCGGATTGCAACTGGGGGTTTTCTTGCTGGTTCTTTCTCGCCACTATGTCCGCCTGAACCAGCTATATGTAAAATATTATATATAAATAAAATTATAAGTGGTCTCCCACTTTTGCTTAAAAAAAAAGTTCTTGTAAATGTCCACATCTTTTTCCTTGACACAATTTCTATTTCTTAAAATATTTCTTATGATTTTTCATAATGTTGACCAGTCAATACTTTACTGTAAATATTCTATAGTCATGCTCTCTTAAATGTCATAAGAATATGTCATAATTGTAAGTTTTAGACAAAAAATATGATATGATATGGTGGAAAAAACCAAGATACAAGTTAGTTTAGTTCTCATAAACTCTCTAAAAAATGATTGAATTCCTACATGCTAACTAGAAATACCATGAGGGGTTTAGATCCCATTTTAGACAAAAAATATTCTTATACTCATCACTAGTTCACTTGGACCAACTAAAGAGATGGTGAACTAAGGGAAAATTAGTTGTATTGATAGATTAAAACTTATTTATTTCTCTTTCCACTATCTCCTCTCCACAAAACACCCTTATTTAAGTAGATTCTATTAAACCTATCTCACATATCACCTCCCAATTCTTTAAACTTTTCAAACTTCTTATTCCTCATACCTAATAATCTATCCTTCAAGCTCAACACTTCCCACCTCAATCAAATTGATCACCTTGCTTCCCTAATATCCCTTTTGTTGATGTTCCTAGACCCTATCAAAATGGTAAGTGGATACAATTGTGGAATGATGTGATTAAATCTATTTCACTACCTTACTATGATCTTACAACAAGAATATGGCTAGAAAGAGATCTAGAATGGAAAAAAAATATGGATCCAAATAGAAAAAAAAAACTTGTTTTGGCTTTAGCACTTACTAATAACTTTTCTACAATGAGTGGTTGCTTTCGTTGAAATAAAACTTAGAATACTTGAACTTAATTGTGGTAGAGGATCTCAATTAAGAGATAGGCTACATTGGATGAAAGGATATAAGGGATACAAATTATTTTTTAGTTATCTAGAACATATTTACATTCTCGAGAGTGGATAATATCTATCATTGATCAAGAGAGGTAGTTCCATGACAACTCTAATGATATTAAATCCATTTTCCTCCAACATTAAAAATAATTTTTAATTGATCTAGTTGAAGGAGATCCACATCAAGATATAGTGAAAAATTATGGGCATAACAATTATATATTTTTTAACATATATAAAATGTATGGTTGGATTAGTGAGATATTTATAACAAGTATGCAATATGAAGTCAAACTTTATTAGATTTGATTCTTAATAAATTAGTTTTAATGATTCAATTTATAGCTTTATGCAATCTATAAGTTTAAATAGTTTGATGGTATCTAAACTTTATACATATAAAAATATGATAAATGTCCGATTATTTTGCTTTCCAATCTGTAATTTTTTGATGTTTTTGGCTATATAATTGAGATGATTCACTCATATTGTAATGATAAAATTCATCCTCATATGGAGGATTTTATATTATCTTCCATTAAATTCATCCTCTTTATGAGATTCTTATGGAATATTGATATTCTAGTGTGAATTTTTAATTTTAGACATATCTTAACTAGATAAATTTAGGTTCAATGAAGGCAATATAATTTTTTTTCACTTACATAATCCTATTTTGAAGTTCATTTATGTTAACAACTATTAGATTAAATATTTTTATCCCTAATTATTTTCAAATAATTTTATACTAATCTTTGTATTCTTATTCTTTCTTCATAATGCCGTATTTAAAATTGAACCATTAAGGATGCTATGCCATAGATTTCAGTATGTCTTCCAATTCTTTAACAGTTAATGGTATGAAAAATATTATTGATGAGTAGGATAAATTTGGTTACAACTATTTTAGAGATTTAGCCCTTTATCTAGATATATTATTTTACTTAAAAGTCTCATTGCTCCTTCTTTTTAGGTGTACTCATATACATATTTCTTATAACATTGAAAAATGCGATCATAATTCCACCCGGTATGATTCTGCTTCAGGTAAATACTAGTAATGAGATTAAAATTGAGATCTACATGTCACAGCAAACCCAGGGATATATAGTGAACCATGCATGTTAATATTGCATAGTCTAGAAAAACTAAAAGATGAACT
The DNA here is from genome assembly GCA_007258455.2 of Sequoia sempervirens. Lineage (NCBI taxonomy): Eukaryota > Viridiplantae > Streptophyta > Pinopsida > Cupressales > Cupressaceae > Sequoia > Sequoia sempervirens. Next base: position 5,683 of record VDFB02104988.1, on the reverse strand, counting down.
TGAGAGGAATAGTGCATATTCCTTAGATAGAGTGACTACTATTCTTTCCTGCATGCGGGAAGAAGTACATGGTGATATTCCCCTTAAACAAATACAGAATAGTGTCACCAGAGAAAAGATAAAAACCACTTTTTTCCATTTTATCAAAATGTGTGTAAGGTTAGGGGATAGTAGGTCACTAGATGTGTCGATCATGCTATGGCCTCATTTATCTACCCATGATTTCTCACAGCACATGGTTTATACCCAAACAATGACCAGATTCTATTGTATTTTGTTTAGCAGCTGTATGTTGAGGTCCATTTGGGCCTCAAAGTTAACTACCTAGACATTCCACCATATGTTGGTCAGGGGCGTGGCAGGATTGTTGATAGGCCCACCTATCGTCGAGTAGATAGACCACCCCCAATCTTTAAGGTATTGGTTGGTGAGAGGTCTCCTACTCTCACCCCATCTCTAGCTCCCATAGCAGATGAGGTTGTCGTTGCTTCCGAAAAGGAAGCAATTGACACTATAGGTGACATTGCGGCTGCCACCACTAGGATATCTGATGATCATGTAGGTCAGTATTTGATGTCTAGACATTCCCAATCCACACCATTTTCAGCATAGTGGACCACCATGGATCCTTTTACCGTGGCCGACATCCCTACTCCTACACAGCTTGATGCACTTACAAGAGACATGTCACTCAGGACTCTGCATTGTTTGGATGAGGACCTGTTGGAGGCATATGCGAACATTACATCAGATAATGGGATAGGTATAGAGCATGTTAGAGAGAATTTGAGATGCAGAGGTCGTTCAGTTATAGGATCCCATCACTCTTAGCCGAGCACTAGTGCACATCAGGTTCCACCTACAGTTCATTCGACAGTTGCATAGACTATGGGTTTTACTGATATGTTGATTGGTTTTGGTTCATCATCGTCGATGCCATCTCACTTTCATAGTCCTCTACATTCATCATTTCTGGCATGACATGGAATAGATCGGATGGATGCAAATGTTGATTCGTCGCTTGACCGTTTGGTGGATATGGTGGAGGTGACTATTTCAGAGAACTTAGGTCATCCGATATCAGATGATATTCATGTATGTGTGCATGTGCATGTTTCAAATTTTTTTCATTATTTAAAAAAAATAAATTAACTAGATATTCATGTAAGTTGATATATATATGTATATATTGTTATAGGTGAACATACCTCATATCACTCCTCGCCTTGGTCCAAATCATGTGCATGATCGATGTGACTATGTGGATGAATCTGCTACCAGTGGACATGTGAGTTTTTCATTTTTATATAATAACATGTGTATATGTACATGCAATATTTATGTATGCATAGATCTAGGTTGATATTTAAAAATACAAGTTAATTTAAAAATAACTTTCATAAAATTTATTTAATATAAAATATCTATATTTAACACATCATGTACACAATTTTATTTGTAGGGCTCAGCACATCCATCAGAGCAGGACCATTCTCATTCAGATGGCCATTTGACTAGGAGTAGACATTCATATTAGGCCATGCACACTAGATTTTTGATCTTTACCACATGCATTTGCTTATACGTGATGATCTTTAGTATTTGAGATTTGATGATCTTTAACTTACATTTGCTTATATGATATACATACATTTGCTTATTTGTTGATCTTTAGTATTCTACATTTGATGATCTTTAATTTACATTTTTCTTATATGATATGTACATATATTTTCTTATATGATACATACATACATTTGCCTATTTTCTTATAATATGTGTTATGTTTATATGTATTGAATCCCTTTACATGTATGTACATGTGTTTGCTTATGGTTTAAACATGTTTACACGTAAATATATGTATCCATTTGCTTTCAATATTCAATATGCATACATGTTTTCTTATTTTATGATCTCTTACAACTTACATTTCCTTATAATCAATATACATTTGATATCTAGTAGAATTTTAGGGAAATCAATGCCACTTTATAATTGAGTTCATTCTTGTTGATCACAATAAATATTTTAAAAAAAATGACTTAAGCAACATGAACCATTGAGTTGAGAACAAAATATAATATTTTTGACAAACTTGTAACTTGAAATTCAATTCAAATATAATTAAGAAAATTCAATTGAAATTATACCTCTATTATACGTTTTTGACAAGTAACTTGAAATTTAATTCAAATATAATGAAGAAAATTTAATTCAAATTATACCTCTATTATAAATTTTTGACAAGTAACTTGAAATTCAATTCAAATATAATTAGGAAAATTCGATTCAAATTATACCTCTAATATACATTTTTGACACTTTAACAAAATTCTAAAATTACTAGATATGTTGTGCATACTTATGAATTAAAAATAACTTGTTTGTTTACTACTTGATTCATTTAAACTAGGATATAGTTATTCCATGTACACTAGAATAATTTTTTTCCCATCCTGGATATGCATATAAATAGAAGCTTATTTTTCATTATTATGGATATCAAATTGCAAGATTAATTGTCATTTATATCACTTGGAGCACAGATTCTGGAGAAGAAGTTTTTGCTCATTTATCAAGGAGGCAAATATTGGAGCTCGACAACTTTTCATTTTTATCAATCAAGGAAAAATTTGGAGGATAATTTAACTAAGTTGGTAGAGGACTTGTTTTGAGTCAACTTTAAGTTGAAGAAGAAAATGGGACAACAAAGAAAAAGAAAAAATGCATCTCAATGAAAAATTGTCAAAAGAAGAACATAAGAGGCGTGAACAAAACTTGGAAAATTATCATAGAAAGAAACAAGGTACATCCTTGTTTCTTCTCTCTCACACTCTCAAGTGTGTGTTTAAAATTGTATGTGCATACATTTTGCATTGGCTTTCTTATTAAAATTAGAAATGTTTAATGTATGACCATTTTTCAACTTACAATACCCCAACTTAAAATGTACTCTTAAACTAAAATATTGTACATTAAATCCTTCCCTACAAACCTTACACTTATCTTTTACCAATACCTTTGTTTAATGTTTTTGTCATCACATTATCATTGCTGAGTATTGCATCTACACAATTTTCTCTTTACTTTGTTCATGAAGAAAATGATAGTGTATTTCCAATACATGCTTAGTCTCCAATGAAACCTTTAAATTTTGTGTCCCCACTATGCCACTTTGATTTTCATAATTTTTCAAACCACATTAATTATTTTATGGCTTTGGAAATTCCTATATATTCTAACTTTGCACTTTGAAAGAAACCATTATTTTTTCTTAATTATTCATGAAACTACACCTTCATGTACAATGAAGTAGCATTCTAATGTTGATATTTGGTGATCAATATCCCCTATCAAATCTACATTGCAACATCTAATTAGTTTAATATTTTTCTAAACTCCCATTGAATTTAATCTAATGATCAATAGTTCCCTTAAAAATATATTTTTTAAATATTTTAATAAATTCCCAATTCTAAGCTCTAGAATTATTTGAAAATTATAATTGAAATTATACTTAAAGCCAATGCAATGTGAGGTTTTCTATAGACTAACACATGTATACATCAAAACTCAAGCTATATGGTGCTAAGGAATAATTATTTTATTTTCATCACTTCAATGTTCTCAATTTTTTTTTATGTTTTATGCTCTAGGGATTCCTCAAGTTGGAGTCAAGCCAAATATAGATATTGGATCGAACGAATCCGTTGAAGAACACATGGACCTTGAAGTTAGGGAGGAGACTCAAGTTCAAACAATGCTTGTTGGAGAGGGGTCAAGATCACTTCCTTCTACTGGTATGGATGAGTATATAAAAATAGCACACAAACTTCTCTCACTTATAGCATCATGTTTTGTTGAAGTTTGTTTGCTTGCATACATAAACTTCACTTATATAACATCATCTCTCACTTTTGTTTGTAAAATATTTTGTGACATGTAGGAAGGGCTCAACAAGCAGGAAGTTTTCATGCTCAAGTCGAGCCAAATCTAGACATTGGATCAAATGAATCTGCTCAAGAATGCATGGTCCTTGAAGATAGGGAGGAGGCAATAAGTTAAAACAATGGCTACCGGAGAGGCTGGGACTACTCTCCATCATATGGATGAGCATATAAACTAGCCGGTAGGTTGTGAGGAAAAAAAATTTCATAGAAATTTAGATCATTTACTTGAAATGGATATGAGAAACTCAAATATTATGCCAAATCCAACCTTATAATAAGAGAAAGAGGTCAATGACTAAATTTGTAAATGAATGATCAATCATCATTTCAATCATCTTGATACAATTTTTGAGAAAACTAACACACGCTTACTTTGTGATATTCAAAGAGTCATTACAATTGTTGGGTGTACATTCGGTATCAAATAAGAAACACATGGGATTACAAAAGGATATTGTTCAAAATGTTAAAAAGGGTTTAGATTCCATTGGGAAAGGATCTCAATTAGTGGATAAGGCCACTACAAGAAGGGTGATGTTGACATTTATTGTACATCAAGATATAACAATAAAAAGAAAAATGTTTGCACTTTCAACTAAAATTGGTTTTAGTAGAACCACATTGATAAAATGAAAAGGAGGTAAGTTTTTGGATGCTATTTAGAAGGCAATTGGAAAAATTATGTAGAGCTCCTTCGCTCAAGATTGAAGATGTTGTTAGGAACTTGGTCATTTTGGCATGATCAGACTCGTCCATCATCAAATACTAGAGATGTTATGAGACACAAGATTGGACCTAGTATTTATGAAAATCATATCAAACATTGGCTAGACATAACACAATTTTAGATGTATCTTAACTTTTTTAATGCATATCCTCATATAAAGATTGGGAAAACAATGTTTCAATGGTTAAAGGCATATTATGTGAAGATAAAAAAGTTTTTTGAAACTTGTTGTCGTTATCATATTGAATTTGATATCTACTATCAGGTGTTTTGAAAGATGAGAGAAGAAATATGTGGGTTTCAAAATGCACCTCCTAAATAGGCAAGTTTGGTCATAAAGTCTATATTATGTGATCATGAAAATGGACCTCAAATAAACTCCATAAAAGGAATTTGTGAGACATGTGGAAATTTACTAAATTTCCTCTAAGAACTGACATGACTGACCTAACAAAGACAAAGAAACGTAAAGAGGTAAGTATTATTTTTAGAGAGTTTATTTGTTTCAATTTCTCATAGATTGTTATTTGGATTCTCTTTGATGTAATGTTTCATTGATCAAGTGTGGTTTATTAGTTATTCACATATTTTACTAACACAGGTACAAGTATGTAAAGTTGCAAACAAATTTTGGGAAAGAACCACAAGGTTGAACTATGTAGAAGAGGAGATTCCCATTGGAAAATTTATGAAATATTTTCGAAAATTGATACAACCATACATGCATCATTCCTTTTTTGCTAAGTGGAAAGCACAACAATTCCAAAAATTGATGGATACTTTCCCACGTGGAACAGTTCTATCAGTAATTGAATTTGCAGAAAATTACTCCTTTGTACATAAAAAGGAGATTCAATCAGAGTATTACTTTTCAAAGTAGATCACTATTATGGTTAATGTGTGTTATTGACATGCACAATCAGAATTGGATGGTGTTGAGAGTACAGATGAAGAACAAAGCATTAAGAAAGAATATCACTTTTATATTAGTGATGATAAAAAG
>VDFB02104986.1:0-14991 GCA_007258455.2 Sequoia sempervirens | reverse complement strand
ATGGATGTGCTTATGTTTGTTGATATTAATGTTAGTTTATGGTTTGTTACTTGAGCTCAACTTCGAGTAAGTTGAAGCCTAGGGGGAGGATATGAGTGCCCACCCCATTTCGGTCATCGTTGATGTCATGTAAGTTGTTGGTAATGTCATGTCGTTGTGGTGATTTTATGATTTAATTTAATTTTAAAGTTATGAAATAACATTAATATTATGCTGGGATTTAATTAATAAAGTTAATTTAATTATAGGGTTACTTGCCTTATCTGGAATTAAATAAAGAATTTAGTTATCTTTGGGAGTTGTTATTTAAAGTAATTAATAAATCTAAAAGAAAATATTAGAGTGGAATAAATATTAAAATTGTATTTAAGTTTAAATAATTAAGGTGGAAGTATTTATCAAAATTTTATTGTAACTAAATGAAGGATTAAATTATTAAATATTTATCTAATTGGTTCATCTATTAAAGAATCAATTATAAAATAATAGCTAAAAGAAGTATAAGTAATTAAGAAATGTGATTAAATAAGATTTTATTACTTATTTGTGAAATAAAATAATAATCCCGCAAAGAAATACTTTTTTTAAATTGAAGATTCGGTTGGGAAGGTGAAAAGATGTTCGGTGGTTGGAATCCGTTCTTGATTTGTAACTACCCAAGAAAGAAAATAAGGGGGCATTTTTGCTTCGAGGGCAGGAGGACAAGTCTTCATCCTGGCAGCGGTGGGAAAAGAGAAGGAGAAAGGCGAGGTGCAAATATGCGACTTAGGAGTAAGAGAATTAACTTCGCACACTTCCTCCCAGCCGATTGCCTTTATTGGAAGTTTCTTAAGCCTTGTCAACGAATACATTTTGGTATTATCCTGCACGTCATCATCTTATTCTCTCATGAAATGAATGAATTCAGATTCAGTTCGTGTGAAATCTTGAGGTAAGTCACTCGCCACTTACCATCCATCTGTGACTATCCTCATATATGAATCATTTCTTCTTAATCTGCAAGTATTGTAGAATGTGATCCAGTTTTAAATCTCCTATTCGATTGGGTTAACCTCTATCATAATAATTCTTTAGGCAGATTAAAATGGTATCAGCAAATCTTGAGGGGATTAAATCATGAAAATCTTATACCTGTTTTTTAAACTTGTCCCTGTTTAGCATCGTATCATTCCATAGGGTGATCTGAAGTTGAATAGTGTAGTTCTTTGCCCGAATTTATCTAGTGATGAATTCTTTGGGATATCATCATGCATGGTGGGTTTGTGTCCTTTTTGCTTAGTCTTGTTTTTCCTTTGCATTTATTTCTTTATACCTTCGGCTGAATAGTAACCGAATAGATATATTGATCGTAGAATAGAAACTTTAATTGTTGTTTCAGTTAACCCAAGTTACCCTTATAGTTGGGTTTTAGGTATGTTGTGACTTAGATCAATATAATCATTCTAATTCACCGGTGTATCTATATGTCTAATTATTCATATATGGATAGTGTATATTTGTATCCTTTTTTGAAAGGATAGTGTTATGTGTTAGAATATATGTTCTAACTCTGTGTTAAGTATTAATGAATTATTTAGTAATTCTAATTGGCAACCTGGTCTCAGCCGCAGCTTCTAGATTTGCAAAGATCTAAGGAATCTCTCTGATTTCATTTTCAACCTGTCTCCTTCGCCTTAGTCCTGAGGAAAACATTTGGGATTTGTTAATAATGCAATTAGATGGCGATATTTCCAAAATTCACTTTCTAAAACAAATGTCTTCTCACATTTTTGCAACCGTAACCATCTCAAACTTGGAGGAGGCTTGGCCCGTGTGTCTTCTCTGATGCCGTCAATGAACAGATTGTTCAAGCGAAGAAATTGAGGACCAACGAGCAGATTATTTAATTCTCTTGGTCTGCGCAATGCCAGTTACCTCCATTCAGTCGAAGCTGAGAGAAGCTGATGTTATTGTGTCGGTTAATGATCTTCTACCCGTTGTTTTCCTTGTTAAAATTCCTAACTTCCTTTCTTCAATATCATGGTCAGTCACACTTTTTGCACATTTCAATTTATGTTTGTGGGAAAACTGTTTTTAGTATTTTAAAAGCCGTATTTTAAAATGTTAGATGATGAGGCATCAAATAGCCGTATTTTATATAAAGAATTCCCTCCATTCTTTTGGTTTCAAATACTCTTGATGGCGGCCACCTGAAATGGAAGCACGGGGTCATATATGGATGTTAGAATGGTGTCTTCCCTTGTTTCTTCCTGTATTGTCATAATCTTCTGAAATGACCGCCGCCCACACTCTTTTGCTAAAGATTTGAACAATATTTCTCTTTTGGCGGCTCTTTGTTTGGCCCTCACTTTGAGGAATCAGTTATACCTTCCCTTCTTGCATGGTTGTAGATTACTTTTACACCCGAATCTGTTAGTCGAAGCCATGTGAGAATTCTTGGAAGGTTAGATTTATTTGGAATTTGATTTGAGCCCTGTAAGACCATCGATTCTCAATCATAACTTACTTCCCTATATTTTGCAATTTTCTTGTGAGCCTTCAACCTCTTGATCAACCAAACACTTTTATTCTTTTAGCTTAGATGGATGTCCACCCTTTGATCTAGAGCTTCCATTTTGGTTTAGACATAATAGAGTCAAAACCGAGCTCACTGCATTTAGTTGCTATGGTCTTTTGCATTTGCGCAAAAATTCTCTAGCCCTGTAACAATTTTATGTTCTGCTTAACCTACAATCATTGCAGGCCTTGAAACTGGCACCTCAAATTTGGAGAACATCATCTCACCATTCTAGTTTTTTTTTAGGCAACCTGTTGGATATTCCCTCTAGAAGATATTTGACTGAATGTTGAAGTGAATAGTATATTTTAACTTGTGTAGTTATAAATGAATTAATTGGTTTCAGATTATAAGGGACTATTTAGTTGAAATTGATTTGAATACTTGTTCACATGAAGGTGCTCTTTTAGACTTTAAGTTGTGCGAGTGTATCTAAATTAGGATGGAAAAATAGGTTAAAAGTTTTAACGTGAGATTTAAATTAAGGAAAATTATAGTATAAAATATATCTTGAATTTTCTTACATGTTCTCTTAATTGGTAATTTAATTTTATAGTATTAATTTCATGATATCTTTTAATTGTTTTATATTTCTTTTAGAATGAAATAAATGTTATCTTAATATCTGAACTCCTCGGCATGCTTTTAGGATTGGCTAATGGATACTCTTGGCAAATAGGTAGTTGGTTACTTAGAATAAAATATTGCTACAATTACTCGTGAATTATTGTGCCAGATGAATTAGGTAAATAATTAAAGTGAAAATGGTTATTTCGATAATGGAATCAACATTATTGAATTAGGTATTTAATTTTGTTGTAGATAAGTGAACTGTGTATTTAGTTAAAGTAAATCGACTTATATGGTTAATTGAGTTTTAGGGTTCACTAAAGGAGATAAATGATTCTACATTTTCATAGTTTCTTTCACCTGAAGGTTAAATGATAAAGTTATTTTAAGTAAGGATAAATCCCAGGTTAATTAACTTAAATGATACTGATTAAATGTTAAATGGTTTTAATTATTTTTTTGTTATCTAGTGAGTCTGTGAATAATAATTATTTATCAAACTACTATGTGAAATAATTTATTAGTATTGTCACCTTAGGATTATAATAAAGTTGTAAATTATAGAATTGTTATCTTAGTAATTACATTTTAAAGTTATAGTTAGGATTCGTATTCAACAGTTGATGGAGTTGGTTATCTTATAGATGAGATAGTTATTTTAAATATAATTTGTCGTATATACTCTCTTAATTAAATTAAGTGGATATGTTAAAATAAGTGATAAGAACGTTGGAATAATGCCTAAATTAAAGGAATGTCTTTATGGTTTTAAGGTGTGAGTGATTGCTGTTTTGAACAAAGTGTTTTGATTATTGGTTTAAGTGTTATGTAATTGTTTTAAGATGGGTGTGATTTGTGGGATATTTATGGAAATGTTTCGATGGCCTGTTCGTTATAAGTGTTTTAAGATAGTGTTCTTCGAGGTTGATGTGTTTGATGGTTTTAAATTTTGTTTCGAAGAGTATGCTTGAGAATTAGTGTCTTATGGCTTATGACATCAGATTATATCTTCATTCGCAATATTGTGATATCCTTAAAAGTTGGAAATGATTGATCCTTAAAATAATGTTCTTTTTAGATTGTTTCAAGTTACTTCTTATTGAATGAATGGATATATTATTAGAATGTGTAGTTTTATGGACTCTTTCAATGTGACTTTTCGTGAGTTGATCTTGAGTGGGGAATTTTCTCTCAATTAATGTATGTTGTTATTCGTTGGGAACCCATACGTTTTCTTTGGTGCTTTACTCTAAGTGGTAAATCGGTTAATGTTATCTTTGTCATAATTGATGGTCCTGATTAAGTTGTTAATGAGTCAAATTGAAAGGATCTTTGAATTATGGGTATTCCGAGAGGAGAAAATAGAGGTTTCCCTTGGATGTCCGATTCAGTTCGTATCGAAGTTGTTGATGTTGTTTAAGGGAGTTGTTGATCTTATTTTGATGTACTTTCTCATCATATTTGAATTGAAAATAGTTCTTTAAGGTTTTGCTTTTATTGTTGTCAGATTTCATGGGGAAACCCTAGTGTAACTTTATGAGAATCTTCCAGAGGTTTATTTTACTATTGGTTAATGTTCCTCCTTTTATGTGCCCTTGTTGTGGCAAGTGTTTTGGTTTCATGTTTTTGAAAAGGGTTGTACATGAATCGTTGAGATTTTGATTATGTATTTATGGCAAGATGGGTAATGCCTTGCATGCTTCTCTGTTGTAATCTAATGTACTTGTTATGTTGTACAACCCTTGGATTTTGGTCTTTTGTGTTTTGAGTGTCTAGAGAGAGAGAGTGGCTCTAAGTGGGTGGTCGGCGCACAAAGGGGCACCAGGATAGCCCTCGTTAGAGTGAAATTAATAAGTGATAATTTAAATAATTAACTAGGGGGTGGGTAGAATCACATTAAAAAGATAATTGATGCCTCATCCGCCTTTAGTGCTATCACAGGCTAAAGGGGATTGAGAAGGCCGTGGTTGGCAAGATCGTTACCTTGTCTTCATGAAAGGTTAACGGTTCCGCATGAGCAACCCTATGGAGCGGTTCCTTGAGATAGGTAGCCTGGATAACCATAGATGGAGGCGGTTCCTAGTGCTTGGTTGCCTGGATAATCCGTCAGTAGATGGAGGCGGTACCTTGCAGTAGGTAGCCTGGAGAATCCATGTTAAGCCATGCGATGACACTCTCCTCTAACACTCCTTCTTATGTTGTTACTTTGGAAATCCTCTGGAAGTGGGTCTTTGTCTTGAATTGATGGAACATAGTTGTTTGAATTGATTTATGGTTTTACCCTATTTTATCTATGGTGTATTCTATGGTCTTGTATAAATCTTGTTGATGTTTGGGTTTTGACCTTGTACTCTTATGGTACTGTGATATGATGTTATTGTATTGGTTAATTGAAATTTGGAATTGTATTATGTTTTGGAAGTGTTTCATGATCATCCTTTGGTTATTTGTTACTGGTTATTGCTTTGATTTACGTGATGATATTTATGACTCTTGGATGTGGTTGATTATGTCATTGTAATTCCTGAGTGTTATGATACTTTTGTATGACGTTGAGTCTTGTGGTTCCCTATTGGATGTTCTTGGTTGAGGTCTCTTCCTTGTTAGCTCCTAGCACGGGGGGTGGGTCTTCAGACTCACATGGTCGGGTGGAACGTGCTAAGCACCCCATTGGGTCCCCAGTCGAGGATCGAGAGGTGTGGATTGGTGTTGTTGCAGCGACTCCAGAGTTATATCTATCTTGGAGCCAGTTTTGATACTTGTATTTCTCTAATTATTGTATCATGGCATCTTGTGTATGGTTTCCATTCATGTTTGGAACACTTTTGTATCATTGTACTTCTTAAACATTGTACTGTAATGTAATGTAACATTAAACCTTGTATGGATATTGGCCATGGTGATTGTTATTTAATGTGTTAAGTTAATCATGTATATGTTGTATTTATGTTTTCAGATGGCTTCTTATCAATGAATTTTTCATGTATGTGTTATAGTTGTTATTGTTTACTTTATATCTTTAGATTTTATTCTTTATGGTTGCTATATGGATCTAAGTCGCGTAATGACTCCTCGTGTACCCCAAGGGATGTATGTGTTAATGAATCTATTTAAATGAAATTCATGTTATGACTTGATGTGTATTACATGTATGTTATGTGCATTTAAAAAAACAAATTGTGTGGTAATTATTGTGTTGTTGTCCTTTGGGGTTCGCACGGCGGGGCGTTACAACATTGGTATCAGAGCATAGGTTCATACACTGGGCACTATTTGTGCTCACTATGTAACCTTGCGCTTAGACCCGTGCGTCTTGAGTTTCACTTTTCTGTTGTCATTGTTGTGAACCTGAGTTTCTTCTGTTAACCGGTATTGGGTCGATGGTGCAGGAAACCGATTGAAAGGATAGGACCCGCGGTGTAGTGCGCAATGCACCGATATCCTTCCTGTCGAGGATGCTCTATGGGCCCTTGAGTTTTAGTGTGATGTGTTTCTTGGTGATGTGTTTTATGTGTGTGAATATGTCAAGTGTGTGTGAAATCTGCAATTTTGTTGTCTTTGAGTGATGAATTATGTTTTCTTGAATCTGTGAAGGTGTAAAATTTTGCCTTTTTGTTGAAATTGATGTGAGATTTATTGTGGAATAATGGTGAATGTGGAGTTCTTTGGGTGAAAATTATGAGTTTTAACAAAAATATGAGGTTTGGTGGATAATTATTCTATGATTTTTAGCAGAATATAGTATCTTGAGGTTAAAATGCAACTTGAATTATTGGTACTAATGTGCAATGTTTTATGTTAGCTTTTGATTACAGGAAGTTGGCTTCAGAAAGCATAGTGACGAAGGTAATGTAATTGTAATATGTAGGTATCGATACTTATAATTTCAAGTGGTAATTCATTTTGATATAGTATATGAATTAGGTTTATGGTTAGCATCCTTATGAGAATATTGTTTAACTAATAAGAAGTAAATTGTTTACGAGTTACTAGAATTGTTTTGACTATTATATGTGGTTAGTGGGAGGGACAGTGTGGTATCACTCGCTCGCGAGTGCCCTACTATGCTGGGATTTCCTCTCACGATGTATTTGTGATATATATGTATCATGCACAACGTTTGTTTTCATGCAAGATTGCAGGAATTAAGTCTCGATTCCACCTGCATTGTCAGGACTGGGCGAGCATCATAAACACCCAATGGGCTTGACGTTGAATATAGGAGCTGACAAGAAAGTTTCCTCGACTTAGTTTTTCCACTCCATCCTAATGTTTGGAAAATTAGTTTGGTTGCAACCCCGTTACTATTATCATTTTGGTATCATTTCCTTATTTTTGTTTCTTTAATTTTTGTTGCTTACTTGATGGTGTTTAATTGATGATTTGACTTGTGGTATGGATGTGCTTATGTTTGTTGATATTAATGTTAGTTTATGGTTTGTGCTTGAGCTCAACTTCCAGGAGTAAGTTGAAGCATAGGGGGGAAGGATGTAGTGCCCACCCCATTTCGGTCATCGTTGATGTCATGTAAGTTGTTGGTAATGTCATGTCGTTGTGGTGATTTTATGATTTAATTTAATTTTAAAGTTATGAAATAACATTAATATTATGCTGGGATTTAATTAATAAAGTTAATTTAATTATAGGGTTACTTGCCTTATCTGGAATTAAATAAAGAATTTAGTTATCTTTGGGAGTTGTTATTTAAAGTAATTAATAAATCTAAAAGAAAATATTAGAGTGGAATAAATATTAAAATTGTATTTAAGTTTAAATAATTAAGGTGGAAGTATTTATCAAAATTTTATTGTAACTAAATGAAGGATTAAATTATTAAATATTTATCTAATTGGTTCATCTATTAAAGAATCAATTATAAAATAATAGCTAAAAGAAGTATAAGTAATTAAGCAATGTGATTAAATAAGATTTTATTACTTATGTGTGAAATAAAATAATAATCCTGCAAAGAAATACTTTTTTTTAAATTGAAGATTCGGTTGGGAAGGTGAAAAGATGTTCGGTGGTTGGAATCCGTTCTTGATTTGTAACTACCCGAGAAAGAAAATAAGGGGGCATTTTTGCTTCGAGGGCAGGAGGACAAGTCTTCATCCTGGCAGCGGTGGGAAAAAGAGAAGGAGAAAGGCGAGGTGCAAATATGCGACTTAGGAGTAAGAGAATTAACTTCGCACACTTCCTACCAGCCGATTGCCTTTATTGGAAGTTTCTTAAGCCTTGTCAACGAATACATTTTGGTATTATCCTGCACGTCATCATCTTATTCTCTCACATTAAGGCTTTGGAACATATAAACACTGACTCCCCCATCCTTGAAGAACTCCAAAAGGGATGGCAATCCACCTTCCACGTACTGAACAATTTATACAAAGCTACACATAGGGATCTAGATGCCCCATCAAGGCTCAAACCTACACAAGAAATGGTAAAGGGTGTGATTGATGAGTATAAGTATTTGGTGGATATAAGGAAGAAAGTAAAAAGTAGGAGTACATTTGAGTCCATCAAATACATCTTCATCCCATCAATCCTCAAAGATGACAATTAGTTAAATGTATAGATGAATGGAGAGAAGAATTTTATTAGATGATTCCTAAATTCCTATCACATATACAAGATGAGGGGGAGATTAATCTCAACAAGTTCCATACTTTACTCGATGGGATCGTCACGTTGGACAATGCATATACAAAGTTTGTGGTGGATGTTAGAAACTTCCTAGATAACAGATGGAAGAGTCACCTTACAAACTTCATAGCTACACAAGAATTGAAATGGCCAAGTGACCTGGCAATTAATAGGTGGCAAGAAAAATACTTGGGCTCTAAAGAAGATTGATTATGTGCATCACAAAGAGGAAATATCATATAGTAAAATCTTTGAATAGATCTTAGATGACCATGGGTCTTTACTAGGAGATTAATGTATTAGCACACACATTTGTGATTATGTTAGTTTCTTGTGTTATGTTTAGTTTCAAATCCTATTTTGTTATCAAAAGTCATGTCTTTTGGTCTAAAGCTTGTTGCCTCACATAGATATAAGAGAGACCAAGACCATAAGAAAGATATAGGAGAAGTTAGTAGTAGAATAGGGGTAATTAATGGATAGTAGAAAAGTTCCATAGTGTTTATATTCTGAAAGACTATCTTGCAAGCAATATTTTGAAGAATCCAACGAAAGATCTTTGATTTTCTAGCATTATCTTGGTATCAATTGTTTGTTCAAATTATTCAATTATCCAATTGTCTCCCTTTTAGTGCTTCCTTATTATTTAAATTGTTATATCAAGTATATATTCAATTTATCAATGCACATTTGTTGCATTTGTGTGATATGATTAATTGGTTTCCCCAAATGAATTAAAATCCTTCTAGTCAATAATAGTAATCTAGAAGTATTATTTGGATCCGTAAGAAGAACCATATAATTAGGATTGTAGGATTGTCAATTTATCTCCAATTTGGTGTTATCTGTGTTCTTGCATAATTTATTCAATTGGTTCTTTCAAGTAAAGAATAAAATCCTTTTGATAAATTATAAGTAACCTTGCTTTGTTAGTTGGATAAGTAAGTAGAGTTTTTCAATCACTGTCCTGCACATTTATACAAGTTATAAACCAATATTAGTGTGCCAAATAGTTAGAGTTACTACTACATACAAGCCACTTATCTTAAAATTTCATTTGATTCCATTTTCCTAAAAAGGAACTGGTCTTACCCATTTCATCATTTAATTTTATCAAATTTGTTTTCAAAAAACCTTACATCTATTAATTGAACATATTAAATTTCACCTTGATATTTCTTACAAAATTTATACCAAATTACCTTAGATCTCTCCACTCCCAATTTATATTGTGGATAGATTGATTAAGTACTAAATACATAGTTTAATTTTTCCTCATTTACATAGGTATACCCACTTAGGTCTGGCAGAGCCTGAAGAGAAGAAGGTTCCAATACATTATTTGGACTTGTTTGTTAGCCTGAAATGTACCAAGAGCTTGGAAACCTCTTGAGGTTTTTCAACAAGTGTTTTTGAGAACTAACAGATTGGTGACTCTGCTAGGGATAAATTGAGTAAATATTGTAGCAGGAAGCCTTTCCTTATAGATTCATTAAAATTTTCAAGTCAATTCTTCAAATAGAGATTCATAATTGTGTAGTTGCAGCTCTACATTTGAGTCACACAAACAACGGTTTGGTGACTCTATTGGGGACCAAATTTGAACTCAGGCCTTTTTATCATAGATTCATTCTAGAGTTAAAAGAATCCTCTAGGAAAAAACTAAATCATTTTCCTACATTCAAAGGGTAGGTGGCGACTCTGAAGAGATTTTATGACAAATAAAGTAAGCATCAAATCAAAAAGAATAGACGACATACATTAGAGATACTTTATATCATCTAATATGAATGGAAGAAGATCCTTACACTAGGGTAGTCCCAAGAAGAAAAATGGGAGATGGATTGATAAACATGGATCTCCTCCTACAAATACAAACACAAACAAGAACAAGTCTAAGGAGACATTTAGCCAAGAAGATGTCATAAATGAAGAAAATTCATTAGAACAAGTCTTTAATGCACACAATAGATTTTCCCTATTATATGGGTCAGAAG
This sequence comes from Sequoia sempervirens, assembly GCA_007258455.2. Lineage (NCBI taxonomy): Eukaryota > Viridiplantae > Streptophyta > Pinopsida > Cupressales > Cupressaceae > Sequoia > Sequoia sempervirens. Next base: position 4,221 of record VDFB02104986.1, on the reverse strand, counting down.
ATCACAAAATTGATCCATGTGGAGATCCCCACACTCCATTTGAATGAGAGAACAGTGATCGCTCCACTTGTCATTTTGAAATAGACCAAGAAAAAATGCAAGAATTCTATGCCTAGAGAGAGGAGGAACAAAGACAGAGACAAGATGAGCATGATCATGAAATGGCCCATAGACAAGAAGGAAACCAATGTTGGCCCATGCATAAAACAACTTTATTTGAAGATTTTCAAAATATGACTAATCAAGAATTAGCAATACAAATGTAGTGGGAGGAACAACTTGAAAGAAGAAAATGGATGATAAAAAGAAACATAGAGTTGAGTCAACAACTATCTTAGATGAACAATAATACTTCAAAACCACCTAAGTATGTACCCCCACATAAATAGGGTGGTAATAACAATCCAAAGGAGCATCTTAGAACATAAAAGCACCAAAAATGTAAACCATAAACATCATTTTCAGAATAATATGCCATCTCAAAAACCCCAACATTCAAATACTACCAATTCTTCCCAACACAATCCACCTCTAGGTCAGCAATACCCCTCACAATATCAACAACATGTTCCCCATCAAAATATGTACCTCAACAAAATTTCTAATAGAATTCTTATCATCAACCTCGATATGGATACCAACAATGCCCTAATCTGCCACCCTTGAACTTGCCTCCACAAAATCCTAAAAACCCATGTAGAAAATTTCACCTAATAGGGTATCAATTGTACCCATACCCAATGGATAGTAATTGGAGAAATATGGTTCCCAAGTTCACTGGAAATAATGGGATACCAACATAAGAACATGTCAAAAATTTTAGTACCTTTTTTCAAGATATTGGTATGGATTATGAAGAGGTAAATATGATGTTGTTCATGATGTCTCTAACAGAAGAGGAAAGAGATTGGTTCAACATACTGCCTGATGTTTCAATTAATTCTATATCATATTTCCAAGATCAATTTCTAGAGCAATATGGAAATTAGTGTGCACTTGAGTTTTCCTTGCATGAACTGATAAGTATCCAGAAAAATTAGAATGATTCAGTTTATGACTTCAACTAGAGGTTCTCCAAATTGTATAATATTGTAACTAAGGGTTAATTTCAAGTTAGATTAGATGTTAGTAAAGACTAAAACCCAAAGTAATTACAAAACACAATGGAAGTTAAAACAAAGAATGATTATACCTATTAATTGTCGAGGCTTCCATGATTCACTTTTGTAACACCTTCTAGCTTGTTGGTTGACATTTTTCCCTCAGATTCATCGTGCGAGCAATCTAAAAATAAATGTCTAAGTCCTACACCAAGCTTTGAAGGATTTGATCAAAGTCTAAATGCCTAATGCCTATGACAATATGAATGAAATGCCTATGCCTAAATATGCTAGAATAATATAATTCATGAACATGTAAAGTCTCTGTGTAATCAAAAAATGAGAGGAGAATGGAATTTTATAGAAAATACCATTTTGAATGAATGGATGAGATTGACTTTTGATGGAGACCTAAAATCAGAGGCCTAGATTAAATATGAGAATCCCTAATCAGGGTTAGGGAAAAGTCATTAATCAAGCGGTCGAGATGCCATCTAAGAAGATCAAATCAGCGATGGAGAATAAATGAGGAAATTAATTCAAAAATAAAGATTTTTGAAAATCAAGAAGATAAAGACTGCTTGATTTGTGAGATTCAAAAAATCAAGAAGATAAGAGATGAACTGAAGGTTAGATTTGGAAAATCAAGAATCTGCCCGATTAGTTGATTTTTAGAAGATTAGTTACCATTTTGAAATAATTTAATTCAAAATATGGATTTTATGAGATAATAAATAATCAATTTTCCAATTATTTTCCAAAATGGATTGTCAGTTAAGAATGTGATGACATTTAAAATAATTAATTTATTTAAAATGAGGGGAATATCAATTTTGACAATTAAATATAATTATTTAATTTAGCAGATAAGACTAATAATTAAATAAATTAATCAATTCATTTAAATATGACAATTAGTGACATATTAAATAAATAAATGAAATTCATTTATTTAATAATTAGGAAGAATAAATGAAGAAAGCTAATTGAATAAATTTAGAAATTTATTTAATTAGGGGAAGACTTTAGACAATTAACATATTTGATAAATAAATAAAATTTATTTATTTAATAATCATGAAGAATATCAGAGACATGAACCAATTAAAGAATTATGAATTATTTAATCAATAGTCGAATGTGGATCAAAGACATAATTAAATGTCATAATTATGCTAGCATGAAAGTGGTAAAAATAAAGCTTACAAGCCTAGGTCATTTTTATGTGTCCATGTTTTGCCCCTCTTTATCATAATGTAGCATGTCGCATTGTGACAAAGAAAATAAGTCAAAAATATGCCCCAGTGCAAAATAAGATGAGGAAGAATGATGAGGAGGGTAGCGGTATGCCCCCTCAAGAGGAAAGACGTGTTCCAAGAACATGGGTGTGCTCTCAAAATGGACAAGAAGACTAGAATATGAAGAGACAAAAAAAATGTTAGTGCAAAAGATATGGATGATGAAGATGTAGACTAGATGGAAGAATCCTTCAAAACTTGCCAAAGAACTAATAGACATTGCTTGAATCATCATTGGGAGGTAAAAATGACACAAATGGACAAAAAACACCATGATATGACGTAGACCAAGGTGTGCAAGGTCATCCACTTGAAAAACAGAGTCACAGACAAGGAATGTCCTAACTCATACTAAGGGTCATGTTGCCCCAATATTTTTGTCGAGACAATCCACAGAAAATAGTCAAAGAAAATAAAATAGGCTAGGAGACATCATCGCACCTCTAAATCCTTCATGGGACATCCTCGAGGTAGCTAGTAACATGACCAAAAAGACAAGACGGTAAAAGTATAAGACAAAATAGCCAAGATAGTCAAAAGATAAGACAAGATAGACTAGAAAGATTAACAACCATTTTATTTTGTTTGCTAATGTTTGTTTGGCAAAGATTGATTTCTTGTCAGTTTGACAGTTTTGACAGTTTAAGAGTTTTGCCAATTTGATGGTGTTGACAATTTGACTCTCTTCCTGCCTCTCTCCCCCACTCTCTCCCACTCTCTCCCACCCTCTCTCCCACCCTCTCACACACTCTCTCCCACCCTCTCACACACTCTCCCACTCCCTCTTACTCTCTCCCACTCCCTCTTACTCTCTCCCTCCCTATAGAGATACCATTCTCCTACAAATACTATGTATAGAAACCCTATGTAGCCACACTTTCACTCTCTCCCTCTCTCTCTCCCCACTCTATCGCATCTCTTCTCCCACTCCTCTCACACTCTCTCCCATTCCATCTTACTTCCTCTCCCACTCCTCTACTCTCTCCTCCCTATAGAGAGGCCTATTCTCCTAGAAATACTATGTATAGAAACCCTATGTAGCAACATCTCTACTCTCTCTGGCCACTCTCCTCACTGCCTCACACTCTCTCTCCCATCACCTTCCTACTCTCCCTCCCTCCCTCCCTTAAGCCCACTTCCACCTCCTAATTACTCTCGGGTATATAGAGGAGTAAGAGGGAGATAAAAAGATAAATAGAGATAGAGATATAGAGTAGGAGAGATGGAGGTAGAGATGGAGCAAATGAGAGAGAAAGGGGGGAGAGGGACAGATAGCTCAATAGATAGAGGGGAAGATGGAGTGACATAGATAGTGGGAGAGGCAGAGAGCCATTGTGGAGAGATATATCAATCACCCTCCCTATATCTCTATCTATTCACCCTTATCTCTTTATCTCTCTACCCCTCTCTATCTCTTTGTCTCCTTTCTATTTGTATGTTTGTCATTATCTCCCTCTCTCTCTATATTTTCTTACCTATATATATTTATCTTTGTCTCCTTAAGTGTGCAATGGGTACATTAAAGAGGTCTTAAAGGAGAACTATCATATCTTTAATCAAATGGAATGCTACCTTGAGCATAACTCCCCAAGGACACATGCCATCCTTTGATTGTTGACATGAAACAACCAATCAAAATTTAGCTTCTCTCATATTAATATATATTATATTAAATATATATTATATTAATTATACTTGTATTATATAAAAATATACTTATTATACTCATTAATTATAATAATTTTATACATATTTAATAATTTTGTTAAAGAAATATAAATATCTAATTATGATAAGTTGAATAATTATATTATTTATACTAT
>VDFB02104985.1:0-21943 GCA_007258455.2 Sequoia sempervirens | reverse complement strand
AGTGTTGCATGGTGTTGTTGGACTGACAAGTGATGGACTGTAGAATTCCAGTGAACATGATTGTGACGCTATTTTGACAAGCGGTGAAATTTAGAATTTGAACATCTGCTCGTTGGGAGAATAGGTCAAGTGTTGCAGTTTGAAAATTTGAATTTCTAGGTAGGAACACACATTGGTGAAGTTTGGAGTTTGTCAACGTTGTTGTATGGCACCGCTAGACTGCTAGCATCATTGTATGGCATTGCTAGACTAATAGTGGCATAGTTTCTTGTAGGCACAAAAAAAAATCAAGAAAACCACAAAATCTCTCAAAAAAATGTGTTGAAATCTTTAGATTCACCCTCCTAGTGCCAAAATGTGAATGGTGATCCTAGACCTACACAAACACAAACAAACAACATAATATTAGTCCAATATGCAAATCTAAATCAGCATTCCCCATGCAATTCATTTGAAATGAAAAGAACAAGAAAACAAGAAAATATCAAATAAAGCTATCTAATCTTGCTCAAAACAAATCAAACGCTCAATCCCATGGGGGAATTGGTGCTATTTTGGTGTGGAAAATAGCCATTTCCAAATTCATTTTAAGCTTGGTGATGATCAATGGAGTTCCTTGATAAAAAATTTCATAACCTAGCTATGAAAGATGAAATGTGGATGAAAATGGATGAAAATGCCTAAGATTATGGATCCAAATGAGCATGGTGATCTTACATGGATTGTGGATGATAAATGTAATAGAGAAGCTCTCTATTTATAGCAAAGAAGGATGGAGGATTGAAGAATAGGATGAATGTGGGATTAAGCATGAGCCAATGGTATTGTGCCACTTGTCAACATGCTAATGGAAGGAAGTCGAGCACATTTTGATCAATGTGCAAGTTAATGTATTCAAATTCAAATTCAAATTTGAAAAAGTGACATGTTCAGGGGAGATGAAAGAAGATTTAATGCCAAGTTGACTTGTGTAAGAGACATGTAAGAGATTTAAATGCCTTGTTGGAGGACAAATTCCTTTTTGGGGGGAGATTTTCAAATTTGAGGAATATTCAATCCTTGATGCATTTTTTAATGAAAATGGAGATTTAATAAATCAATTAAATGGATTTTCATGGGCAAGTTGCAGAATCTAGAGAATTTGGATGATTAGAGTTAGGATTAATCATGATTTGATTAATTTAAGTGAAGATTAGGTGATTTGGCACTTTGACTTAGATTTTAGGATTTAAATAAATCAAAATGAGAAGAATAATGAATATTAGACTTAATTAAATAAAGTTTGATTTATTTAATTAAAAGGGATGGTGTTAGATTAAAATCAAATAAAGGTTAATTTATTCAATTTAAAGGAGGTGAATTTAAGATTAAATAAATAGAATGATTTATTTAATCAAAAGAGGAACATTATGATTAATTAAATAAAATGATTTATTTAATTAAAAGAAGATGATGACTTAATCAAATAAAGACTATTTGATTAAAATGGTTAATAGAGGGATGATTAAGGCAGAATTGGTGTTAGTGAACTAGAATCAAGTATGTGATATAAATTAGGATAATTTTCATTTCTATATATGGTACATCACAACTTGAAATTTACCTGAATGTTGCCCTTGAATGTCATTAATGACATCCATGGAGATCACTCAAACATGCTAAGTTGATACCTTATGAGTCTAGAAATGACTTTAGTCAATACAATAAAGGGAGTAGTATTCCTCTTGATGATCTTAGAAGTATTGTTAAAGGTGTTAAACTAAATTTGGCAATATGATAAGTCACTTCAAGAATTGAATATTCTTATGAGTTTGAAAACCTATGAGTAGATATATCTAGTTTCTATGAGTACTAAAAATGGTTAACATGATTCTCACCTTAGCTTTGAATGAGTTTAGTAGGCCAAGGGATTAGTTGTTTGATTGATTTATTTTATTGTGATTTTTTATCTATGGCATTGTTTTAACCAAAATACCTCCTTAAAGGCTTCAATGGAATGTAACGATTTATATGTGAGTCATATAGACTCTTCTGAAATTTTATTCTTATCTAGTTATTCTAGATTATAGGAGATCTAACTTCATCAATAAGAAGGATTATTAAATAATAAATAATTTTCTTCTTGAATTGTGATAGAAGCATATTAAATAGTGTTTATTTTCTTTTATATATACACCTTCTATTATAACATAAAGGTTCAATTTGTGTGATTATAACCAAGAGTATGTAAAAAGAATGTCCTTAAAGTATATTCCATCATCATTATTGTACAAATAGGCTATGAAATGATGAAAGGAGAGAACCTAATCTTTTCCTAGAAGGATAAGAATGTTAAGTCACTTTACCATGATTATCAAGTATGCTTATGTATTCTTTATCATATGTGTGCTAGGTTTTATAAGAATGTATAGACATAAATATATGGAATAAGACTATATATGTATCTATATACATACATTGATATACTTTCTTAAATTATTAATTGCATATTCTTGCATTGTTTGAAATCTCTATTTTTATGATTAATGAACCATGAGCTTTGTTATATTTGCATATGCTTGCATGCATTTCAACCATGTTTGAAATATAGTCATTTAATATTGTTGAAATATGCTAAGACCATGTATTGATTATTATGAAAAAAGGTTGACCAAATTATATTGGAGATAAACTATTTCATTTCCTAATGTAGCTGATCTCTACATAGGCTTCAAAGCATGATTTTTTTATGGTTTCTTCCTTTTTTTGTTAATCATGAAGTCACTAGTTGTAGATATGTCTTGTTTCACAAATCCATTACTCCAATCAGATTTGTATTGCTAGTTTCCCTTGTGTTGGGATAGGTATTCTTCTTTCAAGAAGAATTTTAGGGAAGTGAATTACTTTGTGGTAGGGTGGAAATGTGCTCCAACAATGTTCTCGCCCTTGAAGTGGTTGAAGGATTGAAACACCAAAAGAATCATGTGAGGAAGTTTTGTTGTTATATGGAGCCTAATCAAAGTCAGAGGTTAAATTTTCCCCACTTTTATCGGCTTGGTTTCTCCCCAAATTATTAACCAGGGGTTTGGGGATAGCACCCCCAAGATGGGGTCAAGGGGAAGCACCCCTGGTGCGCTCCTTGTCATGATACAAGGCAGGGTCAAGGGGAAGTATACCCGTGGGGGCTCGGGGGCAACACCCCTGAAACCTTTCACAATTTTATATTATTTTATAAAGGCGTCGGGAGTTATTTTTCTATTCACCAATATAATAAACCCTATTTTGTGACTAACATAAGTCTTGATAAAAGGCTAAAGGTTAGGGTTTTCATTGACATTATATTGTAGAATTTGCAGCAGTATTGAGTTGCAGGGATTGTGGGTTGTAATTAGTTTGATTTGCTAGATAATAATATTAGACTCTCTGTTGGTGGATGTAGCCCAAGTTTGGGTGACCCACGTTAAAAATTGTCTCTTGCTGTTATTTTTTTTCATTCCTCTATTTAATCTTTATTTGCATTTAATTGATACTTTCTACATGCAATTCCTAACAAGTTCCTTATTACAATTTATTGTGTAATCTTGTACTCGACAAGTGGTCTATTATAAGGATTACATTCCTTTATGCTCGCCATAATATTAGAATTTGTACTCCAAATTTATGTTTAATATAATTTCTTGTCTCCATTCATTAATATTGAACATGTGTAATTTTACTATGTTTAATTATGTGTAATTTATTAATTTTAAATTATGGAGATTGTTACAAAGTTATTGTTGTCTTGCAAGTGATCCTGGGGTGTTAAGGAGTTCACCATAAATTCCTACATGGTATCAAAGTTTCAATGTTGCAGAATTCTTCCAAGATTTGTATAAAATAGTGCATGAAGTTTCAATAAATTAACCAGATTTCTTCCAATATTTGAATAGAATAGTGCATGAAGTTTCAATAAATTAATCATTTACCACTAAAAATAGTATCAATATGCACCTTAATCTGGCATAGCACATTGGATTTTTTGATAGGAGAAAATAGTACAACTATGTATGATTTACGATAAGGAAACAACTTTCAAAATGGCTTTGATATTAGCAACTTCTATGGTAGATACAAGTTTTTAAATTTGAATCAAGAACAAAAAACATGAAAATGGAAGTAAATTTGGTGATATGCCAATCTTAAGTCTACAAATTTCAACAATTTTTTATCCCCTAAAAATGAATAACATTTGGCCTTTTACAAAACACAAGGCCCCAATCAACTACAAACAACACATGGCTAAGTGAAAATAAGCCAATCAAAAAATAGCACGTGGCACTTATCATAGGTGGAACTAGGAAGATATTTTCCCCATAATTGAAATATTTCAAAGATACTTTAACTTCCTTCATTACAATTGGAAAGTTTGAGAAATGCAGGAAAATACACATGGAGTAAACTTTCTTCAAAATTGTAGGAAAAAGTTGTCATTTTGCTTCAAAATTCTCAGCTCCACCTTCAAGTTCAATTCCAAGAAAAAAATTTATAATGAACTTTGGGAAAAACTTGTCACTATGGTAGCTCACCAAAATTTTGGGTCTTCCTTTTCTCAGTTATTTGCTACTCTTCCTTGAATATTTCTTCTATGGATTCATCTCCACCCTTTCTGAGCCTATGCTCTCCAAAAATTGTCAACAACCAATTTATATCTTCCCTTGAGGTATTTTTTGTCACCTTCCAATTGTATTTCCATCATGCATAATCCTCTATCACTTTTCTTATGGCCTCATTTCTTTGTAACACATTAGTCTCATATTTCCCCATGTTATTTCTATACCTAATCATCTCTTCAAGGACTTCCTAATTTAATGACTAAATGGGGTCATTAATTATCTTTTCAAGCCAGTATTTGAATGCTTACACCTTTGTGTCATCTTTTCCTATATGGTCTTCAATTTCAAAATATCATGTTCCATGACCACCTTTTCTTCTATCAATACTCAAACTTTTAACTTTTGAATAACATCCAATTGTTGCAACTCTATATCATTTTGCTCCATGCAATTATTGCATCTAGCTCAAAGCCTCCTCGATTTATCAAACCAAGAAAAATGATTCTTTACACTTACCAATAGCATATCTTATCTTGTTCTCACCCTGTTGCATTAGAATTCCCATCCAATCAACAAACACAATCATCTTATGTTTCAATCCCTCAATTTCATCCACTTGTTCCTTGGACATCAACACCAAATTGGGTGGAAACTCTATCAATGGCTGACTTGGTTGAGCTATAGTTTTAATAAAATTATGCAAGTGAGTTATGTGCTCCTCCAATTCCATTTTCTTTTGTTTATCCTTCCTCATGTGAGTAGAATTTACCTCTAGATTCATTCTCATTTATTCTAACTCCTACTCCCATGAGTAATTCCCTAGGTTAAATGTGGAAATTTGATAATCTTGGGCTATCACCCCATGCTTGTCTTTCTCTTTGATAGGGGTGGATATTTGTAGAACCTTTCCCCCATCCAAATTCAACCTAATATCATGTATTACATATTATAAAATAGAAGGTGAACAACAATAATATAATTTTAAAACAATTGTAAATTAGATCTAACTGTGTTTACCATATGGAGTCTAAATGAGCAATAACAATGAGAATGCAAGAATAGAAAGATTTAAATGAAACACAGTGTTTAACATGAAGAAACCCTTTCGAGAAAAAAATCCCCAAAGAAGAGATAAATAGCTTCTATTATTAGAAAAATATGATTACAATACATCCACTCTAACTCATCTTCAATCTTCAATCCAATAGCATAATCCCTACACAGAAAGCTTGAGGAAAAACCCTTGCTATCTCCACATTCAAGCACCTATTATATAGAATAATGCAACCCATAAAGAATGGCATCCAAATTGGACATATCCTTACACCACCACCTTGGAATCATCAATTTCAGCTCATACTGACCTCTTACATATGCTCTTATAGCTATCATAAGGCATCTTCCATGACAAAGATAGCAAATATACCATCATAGATGTTGTTATAGTCATCATAGAATCTTATGATAAGTGTCATAGCTATCATAGATGATCCTAAAACTTATGGCAATTGTCATAACATGTCATAATGTTAGATTCCAAAGGTGGATTCCTAGAATCTCCATATTAACCATTTCACCATTACCGTGACAATTATCTAGTAAAAGTAAAACAATAACTTCATACCAGTAAAATGTAATTACCAAGGCCAGTAAAAAAATTAATTATCACTGTCAATGAAACCTTTCATCCCTTATGAGTGAATTACAAACAATGTTAAGATTAATTAAATTACATAATATTTACAAGGTTGATGGTACCTTCATCCCAACATTCTCCCACTTGACATCATACATTGTAAATACACTCATAGGAAAACATAAATATAAACCAACTAAGCACAAGTAACAAAGCCCATGGCCATAAAGGTTACTCCAAATTATGGGTTGAAGGTGATTATTTAAACATAATTAACTATCTACATGGCATTCATTCTCCAAGTTGGAATGTGGATCAACTCATTAAAGATGCTTTAATCATGTTGTGATCTTGAGAAGAGACCTGTGTCTCTCATGTTTACCAAGAAGGAAACTCGTTGGCAGATTTTTTTCCAACAAGGTTGTCAATTTAAATGATTTTTGTGTGTGGGAGGAGGGATCGATCCTTCCCGAGAAATATAGGAGTTTATTGAGGAATGATGTCGTGGTTTGAGTTGATGCAGCATTTATACTCTAATACCTTCTTTTGTTTTGCATGCTTTGTGGGTGTCTTCTTGCTCTCTAGTTTTCAGCTGAGTGATTTTTGCAAGGGTTTGCTTGTTCTGGTGTTGTTCAACATGGGTGGTGATAGAAGCAGAATCGATCTACATTCTTGTAGGGTCATTAGGAAAAAGAAGCTTCGAAACATTATGTGGCATGTTAATTTCACTATGTTCTTAGAGAGACTACACAAGCATGGCCCCAATGCCTCAATGTAGTTTGTGTCTTTCTAACATAATCGTAGGCTCAAGATAAAAGGCCTAGAAGTGGAGGTGAATGAGGAATTGATTGCTATTGTTACTGGGATTTCGATGGTGGGCCGCAAGCTCTTTAAGGATAAAAAGAGTAATGAGGAGGTGATGGCCCAATTATTTAAAGATGATGAGTGAAAGAAATTAGTTAAATTGGAAAGCTGGAGCTATGAGAGAAAATTCATCAAGAAAATTTGGGTGAGTGTTGTTGAGGTGCTTATGCACTATGTGTGTAATTAGAGAAATTTCCAAAGTTAGATTGCAAATAGCATAAAACCATTAAATCCCTAATAACAATGGAGAACAATGAAAGCAAGAAACATGAGAGTATGAAACAAATTCACCTAGTCTTCAAGCCTCCATTGATTCACCTCCATTGGTCTTCTCCATCTTGCTAAAATGATATAATTGCCCTCAAATTTGAAGTGCAACTATAACCTATGAGAAAGCCAAGCAAAATATTGAAGAAATGTGTATGCTCAAGCACTCAAGAAGCTCTCAAGCATACTGAAAATAACTTGTGTGTGTGTCTAAAATGACTTGAGAGAAGGCCTTTTAAAGAATTCCAAATGGTGAATGGACGGACAAGATTAAAAGTTGGTGAAGCCCTAAGATCAACAGCTAGGATTCAATGTGATAAGGATGATTAGGGTTAGGGCAACATTAGGTCAAAGTTAGGGCAATCCTTGAAATGATGGGTTGAGATTTAATTGGAGATAATCAAATCAATGGTGGAGAAAAATAGGTAGTTGGCATAATAGAAATTATTTAATTTGTGGAGAATGTTGACTTATGATTTAATTCATAAATGGGAATGAGACAAAAGAGAATAAATAATCATTTTAATTATTTATTTGGTGAAATGGAAAGTGGGCTAAATAAATAAATTTATTTGATTGAAGGATAAATGATAATGGAGAATTATTAGAGGGCATAAGGACTAATTAGTGACGTATCTAAATAAATAAATACAATTTATTTATTTAAATAATCATGGAGGAATAATTATGACATTAGGACCTGATTAAATAATTGAATTATGTGAGTAAGAAGCATGTTCGTCGTATGAAATATGGTTTGCAAGGTGAGGCCATTTTTATGTGTCTACATTTTGCCCCTCTTTGACATGATGTAGTTTATCGCATTGTTTCAAAGAACAAGTAAAAAATATGCCCCAGTTTGAAAGTGAGGAGAGGAAGGATGATGAGGAGGTAGTGGTATGCCCCCTCGAGAGGACAGGCAGGTTCAAAGAACATGAGTGTGCTCTCGAAATGGATGAGAGGACTAGAAGATGAAGGAATAGAAGAAATGTTAGCGTGGAAATCATGGATGTGATGATGAAAAAGGAATACTTCAATATTTTTCCAAATAACATCATAGGTGTTGCATAATCATCATTGGGTAGTAAAATGTGACAAATGGACAACAAACACCATGATATGACATAGACCAAGGTGTGCAAGGTCGTCCACTTGAAAAAATAGATAGCCACAGACAAGGAATGTCCTAACTCATACTAAAGGCCAAGTTGCCCCAGTCTTTTTGTCAAGACACACCAAAGACAACAATCAAGAAAAAAAGTAGGCCATGAGACATCATTGCACCTCTAAATCCTTCATGGGACATCCTTGAGGTAGCTAGTAACATGACCAAGAGACAAAAATAAAATAAAAAGATAAAACAAAATAGACCAGCAAAATCAACAGCCATTCAATATGTTTGCCAATATTTGTGTGTCAAAGGTTGATTGTGTGATAGTTTGACAGTTTGACGATTTGATAGTCTAACAGTTATTGACGATTTGATGATGCCTATTGTCAGGAAGGACACATCTTGAAAAGGCCAATGACTATGTGATGAAGCCTGTCGTCAGGAAGGACACATCCTGAAAAGGTTGACTATGTGACGAAGCCTATCATCAGGAAGGACACATCCTGAAAAGGCCAATGATGTTTTGACGGGGTCCAATTCCAAGAAGGACACATCTTGAAGGGGGCCATAAAGTGACTAGGTTGACATTGTGTTGGAAATGTGACGGATGTTAGGCTTGATGACTGACTGGGCTATGTTGTCTATTGATTTGAATGTTGACGTTCAAATGATTGTCTTGTTTCTGAGTGTGACTATGTCTGACTTATTTGACTGACATGACGAACCCTAAAGGACTGACCTAGGTGGCCTCGAGGGCTCATCGGCAGATGGCCTTGCCTATGTCGTGCACTCAGAGACCTCGTAGTTCGACTGGGACAGACAAACAAATTGAAGATGAATTGACATGTTTTGACTTGACCTGACAAACCCTAAGGGACTGAACCTAGGGGGCCTCGGGGGCACATCGACTGATGGCCTTGCCTACGTAGCAAATGCGCAGAGACCACGTAGTTCGACTATTGACAAAGAATAACACGAATGACATGACTAATTTTGACTCTGTTTTTGGGATTTGTGATGTTATTTGGATGTTTTTGTGCTTTCTTAAGGACATTTTTCAATTTTTAGGAATTTTTTTAGGACATTTTTCAATTTTTAGGTCTTTTTTAAGGACATTTTTCAATTTTTAGGTCTTTTTTTTTGGACATTTTCAATTTTAGGTCTTTTGGGACATTTGATAATTTTTTAGGATTTTTTAGGACTTTTACTTGATTTTTAAAGGATTTTTTAGGACTTTTTATGATTTTTAGAAATTTTTCAGGACTTTTTCGATTGTCAAGACCATGTGCGATACCCACTGTAGTCTCATGATAAAATATTGCCCCTATTCAAGTTGATGGAAAGAACGTGACCGGTATGGACAATAGGCGATGCGCAAGACTTCGATGTCAACCACTGTCGGCCATGGAAAAAATGTCATGATGTCCGGGTGAAACGTTCTGACGAATCTTAGCAAAATGGATGTTTATTATGGACGAAGGTAGATAGAGTGATAGTAGATGTCAAAGCAATGACCGACTACACATGGCGCCTGTTTGCCAGGTTTTCACCATGGTACTTATCCAAAGCGCATGTTTACCAGGTTTTCACTATTGGATGAATTATTTCTCTTTTATTTTTGTCAATTTTTTCATTTTTTTTTTAAATTTTATTTTTAATGGTTAGCCGACTGCAAATTTACGATGCTATGTATAAAACTTACAAAATGAAATGCTTGATTTGTTGATTGGCTCTGTTAATTGTTCACCATCACGGGTAGCCAAACATTATGCACCCCAGGGAACCAAATGATGCGATTGATGATGTGGACCCAATAGTGGGCTCAAACACTTTGGTTTTTCTCTGCTCCGGTTGATTCTTAGAAGTTAAGCATGAGAACCAAGTCACCGATAATCAAATTTTGAGTCATCACTCTTTCATTGTAGCTTCTACAAAGACAATTTTGATATGCCTATAAGTGGTTCAATGCATTATGTCTGCGTTCATCTAGCATTTCTAATTCATGCAGTTGTGACTGTCGATATTCTTCATCAGTGATTAGACCTTTCATAGAGACTTGTAGGGATGGAATTTTGACCTCTATGGGCAAGATGGCTTCGGCTCCAAACACAAGGGAAAATGGAGTGGCTCCAGTGGGAGTACGGATGCTAGTGCGATATGCCCACAAAGCAGGATTGAGTTGGATGTGCCAATCACGACCAGCGTCATTGACGGTTTTCTTAAGAAGTTTGATGATCGTTTTATTAGATGCCTCAGCTTGACCATTTCCTTGTGGGTAGTAAGGCGTGGAGAAGTGGTGTCGGATATGGAAGCGTTCACAAAGTTCACAGACATCTTGATTTTTGAAGGGACGACCATTATCTGTGATGATGGATTGTGGAATACCATATCGACAGATGATATAGTTGAGGATAAACTTGGAAATTTGTTTTTCGGTAATGTAAGTGAGCGGGATGGCTTCGATCCACTTAGTAAAGTACTGATGGCGTGTGATGAATTTGTAGCCATTGGATGAGGTAGGATGGATCTTGCCACGAGGTCGAGGAGTCCCCATTGTCGCGAAGGGCCAGAGTAATTGAGGTCAAAGTTCGTCTTTAGTGCATGAATCAGAATCCACTTGTGTGTATATCACGACGTGATAATGACACATTCTAACAAATTCAAATGCATCTTTCTCAATGGTTGGCCAGTAATACCCAAGTCTCGTTATCTTTTTGGCTAAACTAGGACCACTTGAATGGGATCCGCATATACCCTATTCTCGCGAAGTCCATTACCGTTAGCTTCACTCCGATTAATATCAAGACGCTTCGAAGAGGGGAGTTATCGAAAACGCCCGGTAAAGGAATTTATAGCGGGGATGAATATCTGGCAACACGGGATAAAAGGGACTTTCATTGGTTGTGGATAGGTTGGGAAGGGTTTGGGACTTGAGTAGTCATAAATTTCTTGATACCATGGAGAATTGGGACCAACAAGCTCGCCAAACCATCTCCACCGGGTCCGGTATGTCATGTCACGGGGAACCAAAAGTTGTTCTACCAAAATTCAAATTGAGGGCACATTACTAGGAATGTCTAGAAGAGAGCCAATTGTGGCCATTGCGTCTGCTGCCTTATTTTGTGTTCTTGGAACTTGCTCAAAAGTCACCATGTGAAAATATGTTTGAAAGCTGTCAACCATTCGTTTATAAGGCATTAATTTCTCGTCCTTAGTGTCATAGTCATCATTGACTTGGTTAATGACCAATTGAGAATCGCCATAGACATGAAGTGTTCTAATTTTCCATTTGATGGCCATTCTGAGTCCTGTGACAAGTGCCTCATATTCATACATTATTTGTACATGGAAAAGCAATCTCTGAAGGACGGGTAGGGTCGCGGGGGTGACCAAACAATATTCCTGCTTTGAGTATGGATTAATTATGAGATCCATCAAAATATAGCCCTCCAAGGTGGCTGAGGTTCGGTGAAATATTGACTCATCACGGAAAGTCACGCTTACTGATGGATGAAATCACGCTTAGCCTTAAAGTATGCAGGTTAATTCTGCCTATCCGTCCTTTATGGCGCTTTCAACATAACCGAATATCATACTCACTCAAGATCATTACCCATTTTGCGTGACACATCCAATGCCCCTACTAGCGACTTAGGAAATATTTGAGGGATCAATCTTTGCCACTAAGTGTGTCTGGTGATTCAGCATGTAGTGTCTTAATTTTTTAGCAGCAAAGACAACTGCTAGGCAAGCACGTTCGATGGTTGTGTAATTTAGCTCAAATCCAACTAGTGTCCTACTGATGTAGTATATGGCCCTTTCCTTTTCTTCATGGTCGTTATGTGCCAGTAATGCCCCCAGTGCTAAAGTTGTTGTAGAAATATATAGAATCAAAGGTTTCCCTTCAATTGGTGGCATTAAAACAGGTGGTGACAATAGATATTCTTTTATTTGTTGGAAGGCCTCCTGACATTTATATGTCCACACAAAAGGGATACTTTTGCACAAAAGATACTAAAATGGGTGACACTTGTCTGCCAATTGTGCTATGAAGTGTCGGATGGATTGTAACCTGCCTTGTAATGTCCTGAGTTCACTTATCCCTTTTGGAGGAGGCATGTCTAATATGGCTTTCACCTTGGCAGGATCGACCTCAATGCCTCTACGAGAAACAATGTACCCCAAAAGTTTGCCTGATGTTACGCCAAAGACACATTTCTTTGGATTCAAGTGGACCTTGTATTCTTCCAGTCTCTTGAAAATTTTGTCTAACACCCTCAAGTGGTCTTTTCGTGTCAAAGATTTTTCCAAAAGGTCATCTACATAATCTTCCATTATATTGTGCATCATGTCATGGAATATGGTTGTCATGGCTCTCTGGTACGTGGCACCTGCATTCTTAAGACCAAAAGGCATGACGTTCCAACAGTATGTGCCCCAAGGACATATGAAGGCTGTTTTGTGTTGATCTTCAGGGGCAATACGAATCTGATTATAACCAGAGAAACCGTCCATGAGGGACAACATCTCATATCTTGTTGTAAGGTCCACTATGATATCGATGTTTGGCAAGGGAAAGTCATCCTTTGGACAAGCTTTATTTAGGTCCCGAAAATCTGTGCAAATGTGGATTTGACTGTTTGGCTCTGTGACTGGTACAAGATTTGATATCCATTCGGCATAGTCTATGGATCGTATGAATCCCACATCTAACAATTTCTTAAGTTCTATTTTGACTAACAAGGCAATTTGGGGGTGCATCTTCCGCAACTTCTGTTTCACTGGCTTGGCCTCTGGAAACAATGGCAAGTGATGCAAGACAAGTTCTGGATCCAACCCAGGCATATCGGCATAAGACCATGCAAAGTTGACCTTACGCTCTGAAAAGAATTTGTGGAACTCAGGTTTCTCTTCCTCTGTCAAAGATGCCGCAAAGAGGACCATCTTAGGATCTTCTTCCATAGATATGTTTACTTCTATAGTGTCCTCTATGAGCATGGCCAATTTTTCTTGAGTTACTGGGAGAAAGTCCAATTCTCCATCCTTAGGCGTGTCCTTTATTTTTACTGCTTTATCATCAGAAGGTGCCTTCCGGTTTTCACCTAAAGACATGTCATTTTTTGCTTTATTTTTATTTTTCATTTTCTGACTAGAGGATGGAGCAGTCTCCCCAAAGTAAGCGGCACAATCTAGGTCAATGGAAAATCCAACCTTGTGGTCTCCACTTGGTATACCCTCACACAGTCCCATGAATTATGCAATGGCCTCATCATTTTGAAATATGTCCATAACTGGTGGGCCTTGTTGATCCCAATCGATTAGTTGTGGGTAGACTAAGGAAATACCATCATTAGTATTGGTGAACGGTGGGTAGGATGCGGAAAGCATGCCGACAGATTCAGAGAGGTTAAAGATAAAATTGTCATCATTAGGCTCTATATCCGATTTGATCCAATACTCTGCCTCGCTTG
The DNA here is from genome assembly GCA_007258455.2 of Sequoia sempervirens. Classification (NCBI taxonomy): domain Eukaryota; kingdom Viridiplantae; phylum Streptophyta; class Pinopsida; order Cupressales; family Cupressaceae; genus Sequoia; species Sequoia sempervirens. The sequence continues at coordinate 8,023 of VDFB02104985.1, read as the reverse complement.
ATTCACACTCATTAGCAAAGTAAGGAACAAAGGGAGTGGAGTTTGGGTTAGTAGTGTCATGTGGCAATTCAAATGAATCTGAATGATGGTTATTAGGTTCAGTAGGGTAGACGAGTATGTCGAGATTATGGTCAATAGGAGTAGAAGAGGATCTAGACTGGGTGTTGTTTGGTGTCATGTCAATTTTGAACATTTTCCAGAATCTCTCTTCAAATGTAGGCTCTTCAGGTTCAAGGAACAAGTCATCAAGGCAACAGTCACTTAGGGATCGCTGGGAGGCAAATTCCCATTCGTGGGAGTCAGTTTCAGAAAGGGGATCCTCAATTGTCTCAACACAGTCTGAAGCATTTACTCTCTCACTAGAAAGTACATTGGTACTATGATCGCCAGATTCTCTTGGTCCTAACCCTAACCCAAGATGTTTAGGTCTTCCTTTAGGTGCTAGAGGTTCTTTCCTTCCTGTCTTGTGCTTTCTGAGGCCACTAATTCCATCGTAGCCTTTTTCCTTTATCATGTCATATCCTTTACCGTATATTTTTACTGGCAAGGGAGTTGGATCCTCTGGTTCTCTGTAAATCCAAGATAGCACATTGTCAATGTCCTCTTGACTCATTTCACCCCACTTTATGAATACTGTTTTTGGAGGGACTCTAAAAATTTCTTTTGACTCTAACATGAAGCAAGGCTTTCCATAGACTTGGGCAGACTTTGGCATCCTTGTTATGCAATAGGCCGTATTCAGCTTATACTCTCCACACCCTTGGTCCTGGATCCTAATACTTGCGTCAATGCTTGGGGTGATGGATGAAGTGGTAGATTTCATGGAGGTGGTCATGGTTTTTGAAGAAGCAGAAGTGGATGTTGTGGCAGTGGATGTGGATGTGGGAGGCTTTGCAAGTGTTGATAGGTCAAGGAATTTAGAGGATGAAGATGTCGAAGCTTCACTATTGATAGGCACTTGGCGCTCCGAGATACCTCTCAAATTGGTACAATATTGAAATGGGTCAGGGTCTCCATATATGGTAATCTCAGTGCCTTCAAAGGGAAACTTCAAACACTGGTGATACGTGGAGGGGATAACTTTCAAGGCGTGAATCCAAGGTCGACCAAGTAAAATATTGTATGGAAGTTCTAGATCCAGGACTTGACAAGTGGTGTCCACAATGACTGGTCCAATACGAATTGGAAGTGTAATTACGCCCCGAGAGGAACGTTCTTCATCATCATATGCCTTGATAACAATGCTCTTTGTAGCATCTACACAAGCATCAGAAAAGCCTAGGGCCTTAACCCATTTTAAGGAGCATATGTTCAGTCCTGCTCCGCCATCTACTAACACTCGTCTGACCTTATGCTTATGGATAAAAACTTCAATGTGAAGGGCATCATTATGATTGGATTTGGACGATGAGTAGTCTTGGTCTGAGAATGTTATATGGTGGGGAGCGGTAAGATATCCCACCATGGCCTCAAATTGATTGACATCAATGTCTTGGGGAATAGAAGACTCTTGTAATGTTTTGTCGAGTATAGCCTTATGAGTTGGGGAAATACGTAGCAACTCAAGTATAGAAATTTGTGTAGGTGTCTTCCCAAGTTGGTCAATGAGGTTAAAATTTCCTTTAGGCTGGGATTGTTTGGGTAATGGATTGGACTGCGATTGTTGGGTGGATGGGCCAGTGATTGTTATCTTTGGTTGTCTGGGAGGAGGGCCAGCTATGGTGACTTTTCCCCCATGGGTAGTGACATTGCATTCAGGGGCATTTCTGACAGTAACTGTGTTGACATGTTCGACAGTTGTTCTAATATGATTTATGATAGGTCCCCCAGAATAGTCATATGCAATACGGGCATGGTTGGCTCGATTATAGTTATTGGATTTTGACGTGGAAGGATTACTAGAACCATGGTCCTGCAGTGGGTTCTTGTGTATGGTATGGTCTGAATTAGATGCAAATTGTGGTCCACCTATCTCAATGGTACGATTCTCGATAAGGTCTTGTACCAAATTTTTCGGTTGTCGACAGGAGGAGGTTTTATGTCCTTTTGCTCGATGATAATCACAAAACGTACTATCATCCCAAATTCAAATATGAAGCTTCAAACGCCCTGGTCATATGGTTTTGGTCCCTCAAGTAAGCGCTTACCACCATTTTAAAGCAGTTTCGAGGATTTCTTCAATGGCCTACCCGCAAAGTGGCGCTAATTTCGGGAACTGCCCTGGGTTGTCGTTGCTGCCTTTGATTTTTGGTTATTCTCGATTAATTTGGCTTTATCAGCCAGCAACATTGGCGGCAAAGATGTGCCTGCGTGGTCATCCGCAGATTTTGCGCTTGAGCTCCCTTTAAGGGTGCTAACCGTGACCTACCAGAATTTATAGCCCTTTGGTGCATCTACAACGCCATCATTGGTGACATGTTTATTATTAAGCCAATATTTGTTCTTGTAGGTGGGTGGACTTGCATTTGTGTTTTTAGGACCATATTTTAATCTTCCCTCAGCAATAAGGGCTTTCTCAAGTTGGACACCTCGTTCGACTAGGTCCATGAAGGTTGTACAATAATGAACTCGCAAGCCATTTCTCAATGGGCCTAGGAGTGTTTGTACGAACATGTCAACCTTCTCCTTTTTAGGTATGTCTATGTGGCAGCGACTTGCTAGGCCTCTCCATTGTGTCGTGACAAACATCGCCGTCTCCTCGCGCGCTGCCAGCAAACCGCGTAACGTTGGCAGGCACAATTTCCAAATAAAATCCTTCACAAAGTCGCCTATTCCATAAGCTTTTATCCCTTTTCAGTAGAACCATTCAAGTGTGGGCCCTGTTAGACTCTTGGAGAAGAGTCTCATCAAGTAAGTGTGTTCATATGAAATTTCCATACAGTTGGTCGTGAATTCTCAAATGTGTTCAATAGGATTTTTCTTGCCCTTGTATTTGGTGAAGTTTGGGGCCACATATCCAGGAGGAAATGGTGGCATGTATAAAGTTGTGTCAAAAGGATATGGACATAGGTCATATGACATTGGTGGCATTTTGTTGGATGTTTGCATGTTTTCCATCTATTTTTGGAGGTCTACCACTTTGGCTGTCAAGGCATCTATTATGGGATTATTGGTCGCATCACACATGGGAGTGATGGGTATCCCTTGAGTCCCCATTGATTGTGATAGCATGTTCAAGTTTGAATGTGACATGTGTTGTTGTGGAATGTATGATATATTTTGGTTTGGCAATTGTTGGTATTGCCAATTTTGATGAGGAACGTGTTGTTGTGTGTGAATTTGTGATGAATATGTGGGGATGTGAGATCCAGCCATATTTGTCGATATTTGGGGGATCTGGTAACCTTGACTATTTTGGTGCCCAAAGGTATTCATTTGTTGTGTCATTTGAGTGCCTTGTCCATATTGGAAGAATTGTCCATGTGGGATGTTGGTATTTTGTCCTTGGAATTGTCCATGCGGGATGTTGGTATTTTGTCCTTGTGAGGCATTGATGTTTAATTGTGATGATGTGTTAACGTTTGGTTGGGGACCTCTAATAAGAATACGTCGTTTAGTTCCTCCAAAGGGGTTAAATGAGGTTCCGACATAAGGATTTGATGATGATGTCCCTATGGTCATAGATGAAGTTCCAAATATGGGGTTTGAGGAACTTGCCCCCATTGATGTAGATCCAAAGGTAGTTCCAACTATTTGTGAAGATGTCATTGACATTGCGGGCATGGATTGTGATATTGCTTGTGACATCGTGGGTGTTCCTCCAATAGATGTTGCATTGATTGAGTTGGAGGTGTTTTGACTTATGGTGCCACTAGATGTAACATTGATGGTGCTTGTAGCAATTTGTGTGGTGAACACAGTGTTATTGTTGGAGGCATTGTTTTTGTTTTGTTGAGGTGTCAATTTTTGTGTCATGTTGTCTGGAAATAAAGGTCTTATGGTATTGATGTCAAAGCCTCTTGGTAGTTTTGCCCCTTGGTCTAAAAGCATAGCAAGGTATCTGTCAGCATCATTCAAGACCAAGTCCTCTACCAATGAAGCTATGTCAGGATTTTGGGCTGCAGCCTCTAGATCTTCAGCTAATACTTGTCCAGTGTGGTCTCTCTGTATGAATGGTTCGAATGGATTTTGAGCGGATGTTGGCAGGTTCATGGAAGATGGTATGTTCATGTTGGTGAATGGATCGTTAAAATTCATGTCTTGGTTCATGTCATAAGTGTTGGTGTGGATGTTGGTGTTGAAGTCTTGTCCAAAGTTTGCCATTTGTCTTTTCTTTCTTTGAAGCCTAGTTTCGACCATAAAAGAGAATTGCTCAAATGAAGATGACAACTAGTCTATTTTTTTGGTGTTTTTGTGATAAAGGATGACAATGCAAGGTGATTACGATGTATTCCTAAGGAAATGATTGATGCAAGATGACAAAGTTGCCAAAGAAATATGTCAAATGTCAAGGCGACAATAATGGCTACGATGACAATGTTGATTAATGCAAGGTGATAGAACTGACTAGGTGCAAAATGAGGACTAAGATGATAATGTTGACTAAAAAGGTGACTAATGCAAGGTCAAGGTGCAAAATGAGGACTAGGGTGAACACTAGTTTTGGAATTTTTTTTTATTTTTAGGCATAAAATATGCAAAGTATGGACTAAGATGAATGCAATGTGGAGAAAGGTTTGCCTAACCACTCTAAGCTCAATCTATGTCTTAATTTTGGTGATCAAAGGACTTGTTAAAAGGACTAAGCGACAAGGTCAAAATGACTAGTGAGTTTTCCAAACTAGACTGTTGAGTTGGAAATTCTCACAAAAAGGACAATGACTAAAAAGGAGATTGTTGACTAAGTCCCAAGATAACCTACTCTTGAAGGCAATGATTTTGCAAAGTGTGATGAGGTGGACTAATCCAAAGTCTACAAAGATGAAAACCTAATGACAAGTCTATGATGATTATGAAGCCTAGGGAATGCAACTAAAATTAACAAGGATGAACCTAAGGTAAAAATGCAAGCTAAAGATGAAAATTTTGAGCAATTTCAGTTCTGGTTTCTGACAAAGACTTCAAGAAAAGATGTTTGACAATAGGCAAAATTGTTGGACTCGAATTCAGTTTTGTGATGTTTTGATGAAAAGTTTGAATTGTCTAAAGTTGATTGTTTCGTTTCCAGATTTGTGAGCGTTGTGCATATGGTTTGAGAATCTAGAAAACACTTAGCAAACACGATGTTTTGAATGTGTAATCAATCACAAAGAAGACAAGCACAATCCTATGGTTAGGCCAGGACAATATCTGCTAGATTCCACTTGGGTTTCCCCAGCCACATATCCTTAGCGTGTGAATCCAGAAGCTTGGCTGCACGGGCTCCCCCTTACAGTGCACTCTCTTCTCAGGCCAACCAAGCTTCCAGCGCCCATAAAACTCCCATGGCACACTGATCACCTCTACTAAAGACTGTGAAGATGTGGATGCCTTCACAACGACTGTTGCTGCGCTAGCGGATAGAAGGTTTTTGGCTACTACACAAGAGTTTTTAGTTTGGGACCCCCGTTCGAGTGGCCATACATGGGGCAAGAGATTAATCATCGATTAGGTGGCACTCCAGCCTAAAGAGGTTACGCTCAACAGGGTTTATGGGAGTACTACTCTGTCTGTATGACACATCCGCACTCATAATCCTAGGCTTTCCCTTAGGATTCACATTTGTATACCGGTCGGGGGTAGCTCGGCCAAAGAGCTCCGTTGCCGGTCTGAGTCACCTTGGGGTGAGTACTTTTTCCCACCAAGGAAGGCCCAATTTCCTAGAGTCAATAACAGTTTCTCTTGCACCCAGGATCACACAAGTGCGCAAAGGGAGAGGATACTCCTATTATTGAATCGAAGGTTACACAAGTTGAAAGCATTGGTTCATTTTAATAGCCAAATTGAAGTGTGAGGCAAACACATCAAACACTTTGTTCATTGTAATCCAAGCTTATGATGTCAACTCAAACACGCAAGTTCTTTTTAGGCCCAATTAATCATCTATGTGAAGGAGGCACTCAAGATAAAGCACAATTGAAGCGAGAGCCCTGCAAAAACACAATTAGTAGTTTTGAGTCTTTCGTCTTTGACAAGCGATAGTTGACGTTGCAAATCCCGAATCATGGACATTCAAACCTACAAAAGGAAAGTCAAAGATTAGCCACATAATTGAAATTAAACTAGAAGACAAAAATAACATTAATCTAGTCTAAAAAATGAAAATCTAAGTCTAAAAATCTATAACCAGACTTAAAAAATAAAAATAAATTTAAATCTAAAAATTTAAATTTAATTAAAATGAAAATATAATTAATCTAAAATTTAATTAAAAATCTAAATTAACTATATACAAACTAATTAAAAGTGTTCAAAATTCACCAGTAATCTAAATAAAATTTAATTAAATTAAAATCTAAAAATATTAAAAAGTTAAAATCTAATGGAAATCTAATTAAATGAAAATATAAAAATATCTAAAAAGCTAAGTGAAATCTAAATTAAAATTTAATAAGCTTAAAATCTAAAATATCCAAGTGAAAATCTAATGAAAAATTAGAATGAATCAAAATCTAATTAAAGATTTAAAGATATCTATATCCATTGAAAATCTAAGGGAATGTAAGTTAACTTAAATAAAACTAAAGGAAGCCTTAAAAAAAGCAAATGACGTAAAACTAAATAAACTAAATAAGGCTAAATGAAAGCCTTTCCCGCAAGCTAGTTTTTCTGTAAGGCATGAGGCGTATCAAGTTTCAGCTTGTTGGATTGGAGAAATGAAAGGGCAATGTCATCGAAGACCAATAGCATTTATTAGTAGCCTTCAACAGTGTTCGTTGTAGCTCGCCAACTAGAGAAGTGGAAGATCAATGAATCCTCCAACTTGCGGTGCAGAATGAATGTAGCTCTAGTGTTTCCAACCAACTGCGAGCGGCAGAAGTTTTCAACTTGAACACGTCAATAATGAATGCTGCAATACTTCAAAAAAACAAAAACGTCAATTCTAATTAATGCTTCAACATTTCAAAGAAGACGTTCAGCTAAATAAATGAGTGCATGCCGTGGGTGAAGCCAACTGCCAGCCATTTAAGCGCCTGTCTTAGCCACTCAATATTAAAGTCACAAGATTTGTATTAAATCTGACAAACTACCGGGAGATCTACAAGTAGTTTATTTCTAGTTCAGAAAGCAAAAATGTCAAAGCAATATTAATGAATGCCCTTCATGTGTTCAACTGACTTTCGGCGCCGAATGAATGTGCTCCAACTACCAGCCGCGACCAACCCACACACGGCTCCATTTCGAAGAAAATTTGATTTGAAATCAAAGTGCTAAATCGGTGTAAAATGATACGACTAGTGCCAAAGCAATTTAAGATGTGGGTGTGGGACAGTATTGAAATCAAGACACAAAACCCTTGTGCATCCCCAACCTTCCTGTGCGAGCTGCAGCTTCCACAATTTTATGCATGGCAGATCCAAAACCCCGATGGGAGCAGGTGAACCATATATAGCTTTGATTAAATTACACTTTTATCAGACACGAAACATATATTCATCCATCACTAGAAGGGTATAGGTGCCAGGATCGAACCCTTTGGGCCAACTACAAGCAAGAAATTGTCTAAACAGGCCACGCCATTAGCACATTGAAAACAGCATACACCTGGAGAGAATAGGCACGAACGATTCGGGCTACCAAATTTAGTAGAACGAGTTTATGTTTTTGTTTTTGTTTTCTTTTTCTTTTTCTGTCACTTCTAGCATATAAATTGGGTTCGAAGGCGTATACTGGGGAGCTGGATTGGGCCCAAAAGTGGCACTTTGTGGTGGATTTGGAGGAGTGAAATCCAATAGCAGTAGGGAAGGCAGGGACAACAATACCACTGAAGAACAAGAACCAATAGCAGTAAAAGATTTTCCAAACCCACTGCTGCCAAGACGTGGAATCTACACCCGTAATCACCTCACAATTGAAAAACAGTTGGTTTTGTTTTGGGTGGGCC